>OY720448.1:80497511-80635011 GCA_963082715.1 Harpalus rubripes | reverse complement strand
CTTATATTAAAGAACGTTAAATTCTTTATTCGATAAATATAAATTCATTATTATATCTTCTATAGATTTAGAAATAAAGAAATGCATATAAAATAATTTGATGTAAAAATTCTCAAGTCAAACTACTTCAAGGCAAGAAATTCAAATGTTTGTAATTGACACATAATGGTCACTGATCATGAAAATAAAAAAAAGTCAACAACGTAAAAGAATATACGTAAAAACGAATGTAAGAGGAATTTGCGAAAAATTGATGAATATAAAGAAAAAGAAAAGGAAAGTAGAAAAAGAAAATTTCAGGATATTGAATATAAAGAAAATGTATGTATTGTACATAATTTATATTAAAATATCCCATAGATTTTGCAAATATATGTGAGAATTATTTTGTAGTGAGACATGAATATATGTGTTTAAAAATATTTTTCGTTTTATGCGTACAACCAGGTAAAATATCTGGCGAGAGGTTATGTGCTGGCCACATCAGATTTTTAAAAACCCATCTTAAATTCAAACAAGTGATTTGATTTACTTTCGTTGCTTCGTTATTTTCTGTATTCTGTATTTGTATTTGAAAATCAATTCCGGATTTCAAAAAAGCGAAAGTAGAAGTAGTAAGAATTTTGAAGAGAGTGAATGTGTGACGTAGATTTTAAGATCATTTTAATGAATATTTTGAAATTAAGTTCTATTAAGGTCTAATTTTAATATAAATGACCCATATTCTAATTTTTAACTATGTTGCTGGACCCCATTTAGTTATAATTTTATGTTTTACACTTGACAATTTACATTGTTCTCTGTGTAAATTATACTAAAACTTGTTAACTATTGTCTTCACAATCTCGCGGTGAAAATTCCACTTGTTGTGGTCTGGCAAGATCAGGTGCATGCGCAAGGTGCAAGGGTATGTGGGAACCTTGCTCCCGTACAATATCATGTGAATGTAGGTAACGCGGTGATGCTGATGCTGAAGCCGTAGCAGAAGACGAAGCCGCAGTCGCAGCAGAGCAAGAGCAATCAGCCCTGCCATGTGTAGGTCACGGTCCTCGCGCGCTCATTTGCAATAATGCCTTCGACACGTTCCGTTTCGCGACTGCCACCGAAGAGGAAAGATATTATCGGGTAATAATCGTGTTGATGATTTTAACAATGTTTGTATTTCAATAAAAGAGGGGGACTTTTATTTTTACTTTCAGTCACCTGGTATTGTCTTTGGTCAAAAAAATCGATGATGAGTTTTTAATGAATAAGCACGTTTTAGGGCCCCTAGAATATGATTTTACTATTTTTACGATGATGTCTGTATGCGCGTGTATGTATGGGTGCGTGGGTGTGTGTGGGTGTGTGTGTGTGTGTGTGTGTGAGAGAGAGAGAGAGAGTGTGTGTGTGTATGTGTGTGTGACATAAATTTGCCCTGCGATAACTCCAATACTACAATTTCGAAAATTATTTTTCTTTCGTGTTACTCTTCGTTACATCCATATGAAGAGCTGGTTAGATGTTGGTTAGAATAGGGGAATTTTCGAATTTTTAATTTTTTTATATATTAATATATTTTTAAATCTAAAGCGTTTTTACCTTTCAATTTTGTAATTTTTTAAAAAATACCGTAGAAACTTTTGCAATATTTTCTTCCCGCCATTATGGGGTACATAACATCAACTATGACTACGTTTATCTCGACGTTTGAAGCCGCTTGAATTTAGTAAATTCCTTTTCAATCTTCGAAATAAACGATCGAGATTAATATTTCAAGCCGCTTGAAAGTGTCAAGTTAAGCCTATAAAATAACAGGCTTGGATTTATGAAGCGGCTTGACTTCTGTCGAAATTAACAGTAAAGCTTCAAATAATGTAACTACGCATGCGCACATCCGCAATATGTTGCAGTGTTACTAAATTCATATCTTTTGTTAGTTGTTGCATTTTACTTCATTTTATAAAAGTCGCGACATAAAACTTAGTAAAATTGTCGAAAAGCGAAATATTTGGAGTGATGAAGAAACAAATATTTTTTAATGTTGTAGAAAGAGAAGACAAATAACAACATGACAATATTTAGACTTTGGGGTTATATAACCAGCCTGAAATTAGATTATATACCTCTTCCTGTCTGTCTGCATAATCGAGTATTTAACTATCTTTTTTTAGTCGATATGAATTTAAAGTTAAAATAACTCAATCCTATTTTCAATCCGCTGAGATAAACCAGTAGGATTTTTGAAGTCTTAATATACTTGAAGCCGCTTGAATTATCGAGATAAACGTAGTCTATGTGCGAATTAGGTCTCTATATACGTGCCCAAAACGTGCATCATATAAAGAGACAGAAGCAAAACACGACCACCTGTTTATGTTTACATTTGATACTTGACAATTTAATTTTTGTTTATCTTATTTTATAGGTTTTACGTTTACATATTTAAAATCAAATAATTTTCATTTTGCTATTTCTTCTTCTTCTTGCGGCGGAATGGCGGATAAACCTTGAATATTTAAATTTATTTCAACAAATTTTGTTAACATTTTCAAACCTCTAGTGAAATAAAATTCTTTAAAACGCTAGCGAAATAAACTTGTTTATAAAACAACAACATTAATGGTCCTATTCCAAGGCGATAAATAAAATAAAATAAATAAATATATCATCACGGCATATTACCCATTGCTGGGTGTGCCACATTTGTACCGGCCGGGCAGGGCCAAATTTTTGTGATTATCATCGGTCTTCGAGCTTAGTGTTTCACAAAAATTAAGATATACTCTCGATCTTGCCTTGATCTTGTCTTGATATTAAGACAAGATCAAGTATTTTTTATTTCCCAAGACAAGACAAGAAAGTAGAGGTGGGCGCGTGAGTAACTTTTTGTTCACGATCACGCACGCTCACGGAACTAAAAATGTAATCACGACCAATCACGCACGACTTTTTATATTTGATTCACGATCACTCACGCTCACGATTTTATTATGGCACTCACGCCCGGTCACGCCCGACGGGTCACGTTCGTGTCACGTAATTGTTTCTATGTACATTTAAGCCAGTTTAACACAGTCATAAGTTGTTATCAAATTTGTTAACAGATTGGTTTCATTGGAAACGAATGTTTATGGACAAATAGGTTGTTCTATTCCATCATAAATATCATTATAAATTTGGTAACAAATTTGTTAACAAAATTATGACCGTGTCAAACGGGCTTAAAGATTTGTATATCTTTAGTGAAATCAGAGCAACTGTGTATACAATTTTGGGTACAACAATAACACTATTTTTATACAAAAAAAATACTGTTGATGACATATTTGGACATAATAATAATAATAATAATAATAATAATAATAATAATAAGAAGAAGAAGAAGAAGAAGAAGAAGAAGAAGAAGAAGAATGTAAAGTAAAAGATGGAAATTGACAATTTTTTAAATAAAAAATAGAAGAAAACTTGTACTCACGCCCGATTAAATTTCAATCACGCCTGATCAAGCACGATAATTTTTTAGTGCCTCACGCTCACGTCCAATCCCGACGCAAAATTTAAATTATATTCACGATCACGCGGGTCATGTCGTGACCCATCATGACCCGACAAAATCACAGCCCGCGCCCACCTCTACAAGAAAGTATCATCAAGAATCAAGATTTCTTCTCAAGAAATCAAGATTTCTTGACAATTAATACTATTATTCAGATAATTTCGAAACCATGTATTTCTACCTTATTCTAATATGAAAAGAGGAAAGAAGCCATTATATATTTTAGTGCAAATAGACCTATTAAATTAAAAGAGAGAGAGATATTAATAAAAGTGTATTAGGTTTGCACTGTGACCAATCAAAGGGCAGAGTTTATATCCCTATCTAAACCAACGCTATTTTCTTACGAAAATGAAGTATGATTAAAATTAAATGACGAGAGGTATTGTGCTGTACTGGTCTCATCATATTTATATTATATTTGAGAGAGAGAGAGAAATACTATTTTGGGATAAAACCAATTCCGAATCTGATTTATTTTTCTTTAAATACTCATTGCTTTAAATAAAAAAAATGGAATATCGAAATAACACAAAGAAATAACGCAGACGTCAACGCTACACTTGAGCGTTCGGATTGGATAAAGCGATATATCAAGAATGTCAAGAAACAAGAAATATCAAGAATTTTTGGAACAAGACAAGAATTACGTCGCCAAGAAAAGAGCAAGACAATAATTCTCTCATATATTTGCAAAATCTATGGGATATTTTAATATAAATTGTGTACAATACATACATTTTCTTTATATTCAATATCCTGAAATTTTCTTTTTCTACTTTCCTTTTCTTCATTCATTCGTTTTTTCGCAAATTCCTTTTATATTCTTTTTTACGTATATTCTTTTGCGTTGTTGACTTTTTTTATTTTCATAATCTTTATAATAATGTACAAATATTTTTGACAGCGGCATACAAATATTTTTGACAGACATTTATGTGTCAATTACAAACATTTGAATTTCTTGCCTTGAAGTAGTTTGATCTGAGAATTTTTACATCAAATTATTTTATATGCATTTCTTTATATCTAAATCTATAGAAGATATAATAATGAATTTATATTTATCGAATAAAGGAATTTAACGTTCTTTATTATAAGTTTTTACATGAATTTTCGATAAATAATATTTACATAATTTTCTTCTTGTAACTACTACTTCCGGTTGTCCAATTGTTACCAAAACTTAATCAACTCTTCCCATTATTGTTAGATTGAGGAATCCGTAGTTAAAAATGTCTTAAGTCTTATAGTATTTGAGAAATCGTGAATCCAACATCCACACATACACACACGCACACACACACACACACGCACACGCACACGCACACGCACACGCACACGCACACGCACACGCACACGCACACGCACACGCACACGCACACGCACACGCACACGCACACGCACACGCACACGCACATGCACATGCACATGCACATGCACATGCACATGCACATGCACATGCACACGCACACGCACACGCACACGCACACGCACACGCACACGCACACGCACACGCACACGCACACGCACACGCACACGCACACGCACACGCACACGCACACGCACACGCACACGCACACGCACACGCACACGCACACGCACACGCACACGCACACGCACACGCACACGCACACGCACACGCACACGCACACGCACACGCACACGCACACGCACACGCACACGCACACGCACACGCACACGCACACGCACACGCACACGCACACGCACACGCACACGCACACGCACACGCACACGCACACGCACACGCACACGCACACGCAAACGCACACGCACACGCACACGCACACGCACACGCACACACACACACACACACACACACACACACACACACACGGACATCATCGTAAAAATGTTATAATCGGATTCTAGGGAACTTAAAACGTGCTTATTCACTAAAATCTGGATATGCGATTTTTAGCATGAATACAATACCTCTCTTAGCGAGAGGTAAAAAGAAAAATTTGCGTGAACGTCACGTACTACAAAAAAAAAATACATTTTTGTGGAGAACAAACTGTCACATTTTGTGCAGTAAATATTTGTCCATATGTATTCCGACTCGATTTGTATATTTCAAACTTGCATGGCATTTAAATCCTGCTCCTTTAATGTAAGTTACACTCGTAAATATTGTGCTACACCCAGAAATTCCTGTGAGAATATGCAAAAGAATATGCAAAAGAGCAGAAGTATATGGAGAATTTACGGGTAATAGAAATGCTGAAGAAGTGCAAAATTAATGAAAACCGGTAATGAAAGAAGCTAGTGGCAAGAAGAAATATCTGGGAGATAGGAGATATATTACATATGTTAATACAGTATGCAGGAATGTAAAGGATGCAGTAGTAAACAAATTAATAAGGGTTATTAAGAAGTTAATGAATGGACTACAGGATTTGAACGTTGATGTAATGGAAAATTAAGGTAGAAGAATGTATGTCTAATAATTGAAATAAATATATGCGTTATTTTTAATTAGAATAAAGGTATGTGATCATAAATACCGTTAAACAGCAATTAAACATTTTAAATTTGATAAATATAGATTATGAACTTGCATTAATGTCATAAATTTAAAAAATTAAATTCAAAATGTGTGTTAAATTGTTTAAATAAATATGTTTCACATTTAATTGTAAAAAAGACATGTGATCATAAATACAGTTAAACGAAAATTAACTGTATAAATATAGTTTATTTGTTTTAATTTCATAATTATAAAATGCATCGATATATTACTCCTACTATTGTAATAGACACATGAGCTGCAAACCTAGTTATATAACATGATTCTGTGAATGAATTGCATTATTACTTTGCAGTTACCTAGTTCATCTATTGTAAATTACGTATATTGTTCTTTCAATAGTATTGTCTCACAATCCTATATAGAACAATAACAAACAAAAAAATCAACTAATATTTTTTTTTAAAAAAAGCGAGTTATTAATTCTTGACATGAAATAATATAATTTTTGAATGGGGGTAAGTTATATTTCATTATCATTGTAGTGTATGATTTGTTTTCGAGCAATTATTCGAACACGAACTGTCAACAATTCAATACTGAGTAGTATTAAATTAAATTTAGACATAATACACATACTCACCGAGCCGGGAAATGCTCCATTACAACCGAGCGCTGAATTAGATTAGAAGACCGAGGCCCAGTATAAAAAGTATTATACAGTAACGAAACTCAGGATTCTCTGTCACAGCGCGCATGCGTCAATCAGCGCAACGAAAACATGGCTTCCCTTGATTTAGGAACATGAGCGTAGAGTTTAACTTTTATCACAATTAAAATATTCAATACAATTATTTATTTGTACATAAAATATATTGAACAGTCACATATTTTAAATTTATAACAATTTAGCTAAATTTGAGTATCTTTTGTACATAAAATAAGGCGCAAGAAATATGCATTCGTGTCTGCCTGTTGATATCGCCGCCTATGGCATTGTTTTCAATGATTCTGACAGAAGGCGGGAGTATAATAGTCTTGAACGATAATAAAGTCGCAGACAAAAATTTGCGTATAACTTATAAAAAGACATCATGTTGTGTACTGTTATTATACTAAAACCATATAAAGTACTTTTTATTTGTATAGTATAACTGGTTGTAGTATAATACGATATTATACTTTGCGGTACCACTTGAATTGGCGCCACTACGCGCAACAGAAACATGGCGGCTTCATTCAAGGTCACTCAGTTTGGTATCAAAAGTTCAAAGGTGCCGACACAGAGTTTCGCTACTGTATATTTTGTTTATACTGTGACCGATGTGTTACAAGATTAGCTATGAGCGAGAGGGTAGCACAAGCACTCCAGTAGTTAGTAATAATTGAGTTGCAAACATTAAAATTAAGTTTGAAACATTAATTTTAATAATAATTTTTTAAAATTTTATTATAATTTGATTTTAGTCTGCTTTAACATAGAGGCATAGTAGCCCAATAAAATTAGATTTTTCAAGGGAAAAATCTGATATGGCTAGCACATTACCTTCCGTCAGTTCTATGTATTTTATACAAATTCCATACAGGCAGTTTCTTGTGAAAGATTCTATGTTTCCAGTACATTATCTTCCGTCAGTTCTATTTATTTTATACAAATTTTGTATTTTGTACAAATACCGTACAGAAAGTTTCTTAGAATTGTTTGTAAAATTATAACACAAACATGTCAATCGCAATTAACAGTGACATTTGTCTGTCAGAATTTTTTAAATTATATTAGCTGTTTCCAGTGTTATTGCATAGCTGTCTGCTTTATGAAATTTAATTTCTTTATAATTTTTTAACTCAATATTTATTGAATATGAAGTATAAAATGTAATCAAATCGTAGAGAATAAAATATTCTTTAATATTGGTAATAACATTAAATGTGAAAAAATGATATTTAACAGCGTTTTCCCAAGAAAAACTGAGGGTACTCGCGGTCAACCAATTATAACCAAAATCTAAGCAGCTCTTCATATGGATGTAACGAAGAGGAATACGAAAGAATTATAATTTTTAGAATTGTAGTGTTGGAGTTATCGACGGAGAAAAAATCTTCACACACACGCACACACACACACACACACACACACACACACACACACACACACACACACACACACACACACACACACACACATATATATATATATATATATATATATATATATATATATATATATATGGGAAATCAGTTTTTCCTTGCGCAAAACTTCCAATCTAATTTTAAACAAAATTGTTTCAAATAAATGTTGTAGAGAATTAAATTCTACACCAGCATCACTAAACAGATTTTATTTTGCATGTTTAGTAACCTGTAAAATCCAATTTGAAATTTTATAAATATTACTCATTTGTAGTGATAGCCATGAAATTTAAACAAAATTACAAAGAAATGCATATCGTTTGAATTGTCAGAACTTCGATTTTGCAGGTTACAAAATAAAAATAAATAAAATCTAAGCAATAATTTAGATTGTAGATTATAAAAACAAAATAGTTTGAAGGACTTAGGATAGAATATAATTATCAGTAAATTTTATTTGAAAATCGAATTTCTGACAGTTCAAATGATATGCATTTCTTTGTAATTTTGTTTAAATTCCATGGCTATCACTACAAATGAGCAATATTTATAGAATTTCAATTCGGATTTTACAGGTTACTAAACAAGCAAAATAAAATCTATTTAGTGATGCTATTTATTTGAAACACTATTGTATAAAATTAATTGGGAACTTTTGCGCAAGGAAAAACTGATTTCCCATGTTAAACGCCTATGGCCCGCTTTTTAATTAACACCCTGTATATATATATATATATATATATATATATATATATATATATATATATATATATATACAAACATGCAGACATCATTAAAAAAGACAGTCATATTTTAATTTACACGTTCTGTAACCGAGCCCAGTGGAGAAGGGTTGTATAAGGGTTATAACATTTAATCATGTTTGTCATTTAAATAATGCCGCAATCTACGCTAAAACTAATTTTTTGTCCCAGAAAATGACGAAAAATCTCAAATAAATAACTTTCGAAAAAATCGTTATTTTGTCCGCCTTGAATCTTCGAAACTATTTGTCCTACAAAAAAATTAATAAGACTATTTTTGTAGGAAATTTTATCTACTTTAATTTTGTACATAAAGTATTTTTCGTAAAGACCTATGGCTTCGGGGATTTTGCAAAAATCGTGGAAAGAACAAATTTAAATGAGTCCCCCACTCCCCGCTCACCGCCACCCAAAGGGACTTTTACTATCTTATACAGTAGACATTTAAGAATAATTGTGCCAAGTCTCAAAACTCCGATATTATTTTAAGTTTATGCAATATTTTCCATAGTAGTAATTTTTATTTTAATAATTTGTTATTTTCGTAAATAATAAAATGAAAAGATTGGCGTCAAAAATAGTCATAAAAACGCGGCCAATAGGAAAACTGTTTGCCCATCACCTATGTTCTTAAATAAATAAAAGTAGGCGATGTATGTACTTTGACGTCACATTCTATTTCAGATCAGGTAACTTTTTCAAAATATTATCCAAATTTCAAAAATTAATTGTAAAATATCTAATGAATATTTCGTGAATTTTTAAATTTGAGGCTATTTAAAGAATAGTATCTTTTTAAATTTAATACTTAGAACGCATATAAAAATTCTTGCAACAGTCCTATTTGACTTGTGCAAATTGCAGTGACATTTCAGAGGTTGTAAAGTGACATTCAGCTAGCCAGATTTTTTTTTCAGCTATTTGCAAACTGAATTAACCTTTACAGTTTTGAATTACTAACCGATTGTGAATATTTTTTTTCTTTTCCTTGCCAGTTCAAAATAAACAAAAAATCTTACGTGGACACCACACGACTTCCTTGTACGCAAGACTAATATGAAGTATAGGTATAGACTCAATTATAAAATTGCACGTATTTGACGTAATTTGACATTAACAACTATTTTTTATTTTTTTGTTATTTTTTGTCGTAATCCATAGCAAGCTTCATTACAAAAACCAAACAGTATATGTTTTTAATTTACATATCTCGCCTATATAAACGGCTAATTTAATAATACTTGATGTGCTAGACGCAGAATTTAATTCTCTAAAACTCTTATTTGAAGCATTTATTTCTTAAATCAAAATTAAACCATTTTATTCAAGAAAAACTATTAACAACTTCAGGTAATATATCACTTCCGGTTAGCCTGTTTTAACCAAAATCTGCTATGTTATTCCAATTGATAAAAAAGTCTTATATATCAAATTTGAAAAGTTTTGGATTATATTTTAATATAGTTTTTCATTAAAATCTATTATAGGCTTCAAATAAAATACCATTTCTGGAAATTATGTAATGACCAAAAAGGGAGGTGCACAACTAGATGTTATAGAAGGCCTAAATACAAAATTTCAACTTTCTACGGCTTACCGTTTTCGAGTTATGCGAGATACGTACGTACGTACAGACGTCACGACGAAATGTCAGAATCGATTCAGGGATGGTCAAAATGGATATTTCCGTTGAAATCTGAAAACCGAAATTATTCGCGAATACAATACTTCCTTTTCTTTGTACTAGGAAGTAAAAAGGTTAAATTGCTTTGACAAGTTAATAAGGCATTAGTTTCATCATTTTGCAAAATTAATACTTAAATTAATATTTGATAAAAATGTAAATATAGGTATTTGGTTTAAATGTAAAGCTAATTTAAATTATTTTCAAAAAATAAAAATTTCCAAATGCAAAATAAACGATGTCGTAGCTTCTGGCTGGGGAAATAGAAAGTAGAATTCAGGACCTTTTTAAACCAAAAAGTGACATTAATGTTCGCCCAACTTTATAATTATTTAAAACATAGGTCTAAGATTAGTAATAAATAAAATATTGGTTTTAGTTAAAAAATAATAATTTTAACATTGGGATGACAACTTTATTTACCTACATACAACCTAGAGCGAATATTATGAAATAAATGACCTTGTTAACATTTTTATCTACTGCGGATAGGTAATATTTTGGGTTTCTTTCTTTTGTAAGTAAACGTAATTGAGATGCGATTCATAGTTACGTTGCTCTTTGAATCAGTTTCCTGATTTCATTACCAGTCATGGAACTAGAGCATTATTCGTTACAATTTTTTTTGTACAATATATTTTTTTTAAATTTCTTTTTTTGGTTTCTTTGGTTTGTATCGAATGAAAATGAGTCTGTTTTTCGTTGAACAATAATATAGTTATTTAATCTTCTACGCTCTGATTGTAATGTTTTTGTAAAACAAATTAACTGTTTACAAGCTAATTTAAGAAAAATACATTCATTAGCATATATTATTTTGAACTAATCTTTATAAACATATTGATAGGCATGAAAACATGAAAGCAAAGGAAACAAATGCCATGTCAAATTTAAATTGTTAAGTAATGCGCAAGAACGGAGACAATATTGTGTGAAAAGAGAACATGTAATAATTTTTTATGCCAGTTTTGTACTCAATTTTACACTATGAAACTACATAATAAATTGAACAATATATTGAGTAATGTAAAAAAGACATAAAATTAAATAACTTGTTTTTAATTATTTATCAGGGCTGGACTAGTAGTAGACCGAAATTTCCTCGGTGGCCCACGACGGCTCGTGGTCTGACAATATTAAAAAATAAATAATAAGAGGTATATATAAAAAAAATATATTTATTAATTTACCAAAATATTTTTCTACTACTTTTGAAGATGTGCCAATATTCAGCGTAGATATTAAAAAAAGTAAATTTTGTGAAAGTATAGTACTGACCAACATGCATAAAAAAGCTTAACCAACATAGGTCTGATCTGATCTGATCTGATCTAATCTGAGAAAGAGGCAATTTTGTATTAGAATCGTAAAAAACTGCCAAAAATAGTGATACATTTTTTTGTCAGTAAATAGACTATAAAAAATCTGATGTGGACACCACACGACTTCTTTGTACGCATGACCAAGATGTAGTATAGATCCAATTATAAAATTGCACGTATTTGACGTAATTTGACATTAACATTATTTTTTGTTCTAATGCATAGCAAGCTTTATTACAAAATCCAAGAAGTATATAATTTTCAAATTTACATATCTCCCTTATACAAAGGGCTAATTTAATAAAACTTGATGTGCTAGACGCAGAATTTAATTCTCTAAAACTCTTATTTGAAGCAATTATTTCTAAGCTCAAAATGAAACTATTTTATTCAAGAAAAACTGTTAACAACTTCAGGTAATATATCACTTCCGGTTAGCCTATTTTAACTAAAATCTACTATGTTATTCCAATTGACATAAAAGTCCTATATACCAAAATTGAAAAGTTTTGGATTATATTTTAAAATAGTTTTTCAACACAGTCGAACATCATTTTTACCTTCCGACACCTTTAGGTAAGGAAGGTATTGTCTTTGGTCAAAAAATTCGATGATGAGTTTTTACTCAATAAGCACGTTTTAGGGTCCCTAGAATACGAATTTACTATTTTTACGATGATGTCTGTATGTGTGTGTGTGTGTGTGTGGATGTGTGTGTGTGTGTGTGTGTGTGTGTGTGTGTGTGTGTGTGTGTGTGTGTGTGTGTGTAACAAAATTTTCGTCTGCGATAACTCTAATACTACAGTTACAAAAATTATAATTTTTTCGTATACTTCTTCGTTACATCCATATGAAGAGCTGATTAGATTTTGGTTACAATTGTTCAACCGGAAGTACCATCATTTGAAGATTTTAACAGTTTTTCTTGAAAAAACTATGTTAAATCTAATTTTTTCGCATTTGATGTTATTATAAATATTAAAGAATATTTTATTCTCTATACGATTTGACTGCATTTTATACTTAATATTAAATGGATATAGAGTAAAAAAATTATAAAGAAATTAAATTTCATAAAGTAGCCATAGCTGTGGAAACAGCTACTATATTAAGAAAATTCTGATTGAAAGATGTCAGTGTCAAGTGAAATTGAGATAGTGTGTTTTTTCTTATAATTTTACTGGAAATATAGGATCTTTTGCTTTCTGTATGGAATTTGTATAAAATACATACAACTGCTTTAAGGTAATGTACAAGAAATAATAATAATAAATCTTTTATTTCTGCAGATACATTACACTGTATATAGAAAACGTCACAAAATAATAATTTTCTGTATGAAATTTGCATAAAATATATGCAACTGCCGGAAGGTAATGTACAAGAAATAGAATATGTATTTAATTTAGCAAGGAACTTGCAGTATGAAATTTGTGCAAAATACATACAACTGACGGAAGGTAATGTGCTGGCCACATCAGATTTTTTGAATTTAAATAATAGTTTTAGAGAATTAAATTCTGCGTCTAGCACAGCCAATATTATTAAATTAGCACTTTGTATAAGCGAGATATGTAAATTTAAAAATTATATAGGACAAAAAAGTATAAAATATAAAACAATTATTAATATTAATGTCAAATTACGTCAAATATTTTTGAAGAGACGTTAAAAACTTGCTACCCATATTTTTTCTTTTGGCAAAATTTTGATTAATTGGCCAGAAAATTTTTTATGAAATTTTAATATTTAAATTACCGCCATTTATGACGTTGAATTACGCCGAATCAATGAATGGCCGTAAACCAATAACATCGTTACGTCCAATAGCAACGGCATGTGCGGGTAATTTAAACGTGACAGATCACCTGTTTGACGTTTGAATAATACTTTGGAGTTTAATATTTTCGTTTGTCATTTTAATCTTGTACGAGTTTAAGCTAAGTTAAAATCCGTCAAAATCCTACTTAACAAATCGAAATGCGTAATAAAAGTAACAGAAACCTCGCAAATTGTAAATAATAAAGAAAATCAAATTAAAACTCGCACTCGCTCGCCATCTACAGGTTATATTTTTAAATATGCATCCCTTTCTCCAGTTCAAAATAATGACGTCAAAGAAAATCTGCTTTCTTAATTTAATAAAAAACAAATAATTTTTTTAAATAAAATTTATATTTTTACGTATGTTTTCAACTTTATTTAGGTATTTAGTGATAGATATCAGATTTTCAGTACCACGCAAATAGCCTTTTGGGTCTATATTTCATGTTGGTCTTGCGTACAAGGAAGTCGTGTGGTGTCCACATCAGATTTTTTTACTTATTTTCGTCAGTACTATATACCCTCAAAATTTACTATATATCTTGTTCCATTTAAGCCATTCTGTATTGTAAAGAATAGGGCATAATCTTGAACTCTCTGATTGGCTGAAATTGGAGACAAGAGATAGTGATGCACTCTCGCATCTCGTCTCGTCTCGTTGCATTATGCGTGACGAGAACGAGAGCGAGATTGCAGTTTAAAATTCGAGGCGAGATCGTTGAAACAACTGCGAGACGCGAGAAATCTCACAAGATTCTCGCAATAAAAAGTATTTGTAACTTTATAGCTTTGACTCATAAATTCAATGAAAAATGCATCGTACAAGGAGTGGAGTCAAAGCTAATTCGTGCATATAATACGTGAATGAAAATTATATGAATTCACTATATTATTGAATCTATCTAGAGTCGATTGGTATCGGTCCCAGAGCAAGGAAATGCAAAATAAAGACATAATCGGTTTTGCATTCAATAGAACTAGTTTTCTCCAATATTTCAGTACCTAATTCACCCCAGTTAAAACCACAGTTAATATATTCTTGCCGCCCCTGAAAAGTAAAGCATCTTATATTAAGCGTCGATGGGAGCCAAAACGGAGAGAAGCGGAGTGATTGGTTGCCGGCGGGTTACCAAAAAAGAATTATTTAATGTTTTAATTCGTTTTACCGATGACAGAATGCATTAGCAGATTTTCGTATTGAAATAGTTTAGAGATTACAATTTGGTGATAAACTGAATATTTTACAGGTAAATTAATTTATTTACCAACATATAAACATTATGTTCGTATTGAAATAATTTGGTGACCAGAATTTAGTGTTTCGTCTCTTTATTATATTTATACTTATATGACTACAAATACACGGAAGACGGTGCGATTGGTGCGAACTTGTCTCTTGTAGTCAAACAGTTACGTACATACGTAGTGCGCAAGCGCTTATTTTTATAGCAAGACTCTCGCGAGATTCACTTGCGAGAACGAGACGAGGCCCAAAAAAATGTGCGAGAACGAGAACGAAATCGAGATTACAGATCCGAAAACGAGACGAGATCGATATTTTATATTTCTCGTCTCGTCTCGTCTCGCGTGCATCACTAACAAGAGATGCGTTTACCCAATGTAATTTCGGCTACTTGAAATTTGCGGTGATATCAGCGCCATCTGCTGAATGGCTTAAATGGAACAGAGTATAGATGCATATTATTTCGATATAAAAACAGTATACGCATATGTACCATTGAGGGGGTCACCGGGCGTCACCTCACAGGCTCTCAAAGCTGTCACTGCTATTTAAAAATTGGATATAATTTTCAAGTTTCAAGTTTGACATCGATTGGAATCGAACTTGGTTAATTAACGCACCACATCTTGATTTCCTGGTATTAAACAAGCTCCCAGTCCAGCCCTGTTCTATGTTGAGTGTGGAAAGTGCAAGAGGGGTTCTCTATATGTAAATGTCTGAATGAACGAGGGAAATTGCGTTCTTGCGTCTTTGTGCGTGTTTGTTTAAAAAGAAACCAGCGGCACAATTAGCGTGAAATCTTGATATCTCGAAACAATGCGGTACGAATCAGGCAGCAAGTGGCGACTTTTAGCTTGACTTGAGCTTGCCTTGCGCCTTGCCCGGTGCCGTGTGATGTGGGCAAGTCGGTCTCACGGTCAGGGCCAGGGATCCGCAACGGTGTGGGCGCAAGCAACGTTCGCTCTCGTGCACCATCCAACAATCCAACATCCAACCCAACCATCGAGGTCATCGCGGAGAGGAGAAAGGTCACGGCAGCGAAAACCGGGACACCGCGGCGCATACGCGCCTCTCTCGCGTCGGTAATGTTTCTCCCTTCCGTATAAATATCTCACTATGCCTCAACGGCCATCACTAGTCAGTTCTTCTTCAATCAGTGAACATCAGGATAATCCAGAGAGGAAGATAGTTCGCGAAAATGTTCTGGAGAGTCAGTGTAGTGTTGGTGTTAGTGGCCGTGTGTGTTAAAACGCAAGAGAACCCAGGTCTTCGTGCGGCGTTAAGGGTTTACGATGAGTGTAGTCGCGCCCAAGGATTTGGGGCTTGTTTGAAGAAAAAAGCGTTGGTTTTTGTGGATCGTCTCGCCAGGATGGAAAAACTTACCCTGTTAGATGGCGTCAGTGTAATTCGTGCTCCTGAAGCCTCTACACTTCTTTCCCAACCCCTTACAGACGCAGAATTAGAAAAAACACTTCCAAGAGCTTTGGAAGCTCAGGATGCAGCTTTGGATTCAATGTTATTAGAGCGAGTTGGATCTTACGTCAGTTCACGCACTCTACAAGTTACGTTGCCTGATGTAACAGGCAAAGAACTCAGCCGTGGCATAGAAGAAGGTATATACTTTCTCCTTCTTGTAATTGCAAATTATGTACTAATCTTTTTATTTTGTTTAGGTCGCGGTAAGATGAAGAAAATGATGGGCATGATGATGATGGGAGTGGCAGCAAAAATGGCTGGTATGATCCCTTTGGCGATCGCAGGTCTATTTTTGATGGCAGGAAAGGCGTTGATGATGGCGAAGATTGCGCTCCTCATTTCGTTCATCATCGCGCTGAAAAAGATCGTCGCCAGCAAACAAGGAGGCGGTGGGGGTCATGGGGGAGGTCATGGCGGTTGGCAATCTAGCAGCGGCGGTGGATGGGACAAGCGTTCATATGAAGAATCCCAAGCTGCGCAAAAACTCGCATATAAAGCATATATTCCCCATTAACAAAATATTTACCTGATGTATGTGCTGTACACACGTACAAATTACGTAACGATCGAATTTTCTCGATCCAAGAGCCGAAATAGCAAATCACTTTCTTACTGATCTAGATACTTTCACGGTTTAGTTCAGGATAGAAAAAAAAACTCTCATTCATCATCGGTTGCTCATGAATGAACATAGTTTTTTTTATTAGTTCTTAATGAAATTCTTGAACAACCGCGTATAGGTTAGTTATTTATTGTATTATATTTAAAATACTTTCAGAGGATTTGACGTTTGTAATGTTATTTATATATTTATTACCCTGAACAGTATTGTTTGTTATTTATTAATTTAAATAAATATTTTGTAAATAACCATGTGTTTTATTGCACACACCATAACTGTTATTTCCTTTTTACTTTCAATGAACAATATGTGGGGAGTAACAACGCCTGAAGTGTTTTTAGTACGCAACCTACAAAACGGACGTGTTGTGCTACAAACCGACAATATTTAATTTCAAAAGAATATTTATGTATGTAACGCGTACCAGGTTGTGTAAATATGGTTGCGGAATTTAATTTTTTTTTACAAAATTATGGACCTATAGTTAATTTTTTATGAATGCAGTAACTAGAAACCTGATTTACACTATGACAAATGGTCAATCTAGTTATAAAATTTGGCGCTAAGTTCAAATATAGTTACTTGAAATAACAGTTATGTATTATTTAAAAGCATAATGAAAACATATATTTAAATTTAAAACATATTTAAATTTATTACATAAAACTGCATTTAAGAAAGTAATAGTTTTACAAAAATGATAATAATAATAATAATAAAAGAATTATCTTATACAATTAAAATGAATTTATTTAAAATTTAAAGAAATTAACAAAAGTTTGTAAACCAGTTAATTTAAATAATTTACAATTATCGTGATAACAGTAGAGAATATAAAAAAGCAAAGCTTAAAACAACACAGTAAATTGTTTGTTAACAGTTTTTAACAATTTCTTACATGAAAATGATCCTTGTGGCACAATCTTCATAATAATCTTCCGATAATTATGAATACAAATCTTCGCGCATTTTTATTTTCTTTGGTGATGAAACATGTCCATTCCATTTCCGCAACAATTTTATACATAGATCTTTCAGAGATTCCAACAGCTGCTGCAGTGAGTGCCACACGTGCCACAGCTTGTTTTTGTTGCATCCTTACTTTTATGGGCCAAATAACTGTTGGAGGCCATTACCTTTTCTCCACTTTTTAAAAGTTTTCCCTTCGGATTTTTCTTTATACCTTTGGAAGTACTGGGCACCTCGTTATCAGCCATGGTAGTATAAAAATCAAAATTACACGACGATGCACACTTTCTTCAATGAGATAAAACAATGAAACCAGAAAGAACGAATACTACTATATTGATTAAATACACCAAATGGCAACAAGAGAAATAAAATGCAAACACATAAATGGAGAAAAATGCAAAAAAAAATCAAAATGATACAAACAGATCAGTTGACAATTGAGAATTGACACAGCAGCCATTGACAACTGACAGCTTAACATGCATTGGTCTATGAACAATAATATAAGCCGTATTATAATTTAACGTTCTATTATATTATATTATATCATATATTTAAAAATTATTCGTAGTATTATATTCATTTAATTACACATCAACAAATTCTACGCTAATGACTACAAATGTATGTGAAAAGAGACAGATAAGTAGAGAAAAGATTGAGATGGAGAAATAAATATCGTCGGTGTAAACTTCTCCTCAATCAGAGAACAAGGTCAAATAAGCCCTATCTTCTATGTACTGCACTCTTAAAAAAAAATGAAATAGTTACGAAAATTTTTATTAAATAGAAACATACAATTTTATATTTATGTGTTCGAAATTATTTATAATCAACTCAACTATCAAACATTTTATATTTCAAATATCTGTCCCGTAATAGTAATTTACATTGCAAGACCGTTACTCAGAACTTTACGGACGTGCACGGTACCTAACGAGCGAGGGAAGCGAGCTTCTTATTTGTGCGAGCAGGTAAATTTCGGGTAACGGTTGAGCATTGTACAATGTTTTATGATATACTGAATCGTAGATAATTTGAAAAAAAAATATTGGAACCTACAACACAATACAATAAAGTAGTTGATCGAAATAGTCTTTGGAAACATATGGAGAAGCGAAATAATAAATATGTGCATGTACAATATTTTAACAGCCCGTAGATTTGCCAGTAGAGACAGAGTTCTGTAATAAGACGTTTACGATTCAGTATAACGTAAAACTTTATGAGGTGCTTTACACTAATAATTTAGAAAATAAAATTTTTAATTCAGTTAGTTTGACTGTTTAGTTAGATTAGATTTATTCTTGCCAAATTGGTTTACAATCTACATTTTACATACAGGGTGTTTCTTGGATACGGGACATCCCGATTATTTTATTTATTATTGAAAATAAAAGAAAATCAATCAAACAAAATATGTAGTTCATGAAGGGGGGCATTCACTGATTGAAGAAAAGATTTTTTGAACTGTGGTTCTCAAACTATAACAAAGTTATATTTTTACCTTCCGTCACCTTTAGGTAAGGAAGGTATTGTCTTTGGTCAAAAAATTCGATGATGAGTTTTTAATCAATAAGCACGTTTTAGGGTCCCTAGAATACGAATTTACTATTTTTACGATGATGTCTGTATGTGTGTGTGTGTGTGTGTGCGTGTGTGTGGATGTGTGTGTGTGTGGATGTGTGTGTGTGTGTGTGTAACAAAATTTTCGTCTGCGATAACTTTAATACTACAGTTACAAAAATTATAATTTTTTCGTATACTTCTTCGTTACATCCATATGAAGAGCTGATTAGATTTTGGTTACAATTGGTCAACCGGAAGTACCATCATTTGAAGATTTTAACAGTTTTTCTTGAAAAAACTATGTTAAATATAATTTTTTTACATTTGATGTTATTATAAATATTAAAGAATATTTTATTCTCTATACGATTTGATTGCATTTTATACTTAATATTAAATGGATATAGAGTTAAAAAATTTTAAAGAAATTAAATTTCATAAAGTAGCCATAGCTATGGAAACAGTTACTCTATTAAGAAAATTCTGATTGAAAGATGTCAGTATCAAGTGAAATTGACATAGTGTCTTATAATTTTACTGGAAATATAGGATCTCCTGCTTTCACTGTAAAGTTTTGAGGTAGAAACAGGGAAGATGAATCTACAAACAAGTCGCTGAACCTTCTTTTGGGTCGGTTTAGGGTAGTGAGGTAGAAAAATGGGAAGAAAAGGGTAGGAAATTTTGGCCAGGCAGATCAAGGTCCCTTACAGGTAACTGAATTGCACTGTAAGTAAGTCAGGTAGACGCTTCCACCCGTTTTGCATCTTTAGACCTTTAGAGTTGATTCTGCGAATATGAAATACAGTCATACCAAAAATATGGGTACGCAATCCACCGTTTCGAATAACAATAGCTTTTTTTGCTATTTGTCGCAAGCTATTGACTTTGTACTGAAAATAATATTTTGTGATAAATTTCTTTTCTTGGTGCCATTTAATTTAGGTATTTAGTTTCTATAATTAGGAATAGATTCCGTACTATCAATAATTCCATAATGAGAATAAATATTATGTTAATCAAAAAATTGATATTGGAATAACGAATAAATTCAACTTAACATAAATAACACAACAATGTAAATGAAGTAAAGGGAAAAGTGGCAAATAAGATTTATGTTTTATTATTTTTATTAAAACACAACACGTACTGCATATTGTTAATATAAATAAATTAAATTTCTCAATTAATACTAGCATATTTTATAATTCCGGAATGCATACATTGTTTTCCATGTTAAAAAAAAAATTAGTAATAAACTCTGGAACAAGATAGAACGTTACAGCATTAACAAATGTGTGAAATAGAAAACTTGAATATAACAAATTACAATAGAAATTAAGTATAAATCACACGTAGGTATTCAACAAATTATATGAATGATTAAAATTAGTTTGAAACAAAATTGAGGATGTCGATGTGTAAGACATAATATAAACAAATAGCAAATGATATTAGTTATCTGTAACATTTTGGATATGAAAAGTGGTTGAAACAAATGATGTTTAGCATTTCTCAGAAATTGTGATAGCATTGCACGTGCATTGCAAGGTCAAAGCACCCGAATGGGTTTTTCGGCTAGCTCGGAATAACCGAATATTTCTTGGGTAAGGGTAGGGGGTGTCAAGGAGATGCGAACTTGTTGTTTTACGTATAATTCTATCATATTGTCGACAGTGAAACTGATCAGTTGTTCTTTAGTGGGAATGTGCATTATTTATCTGGTAAGTTTTCAAATGTTATTTTGCTTGATTTTGTAGTATTTGTTCATTTTTCAATATTTCAATAATATAACGAATATTTTAGAAAATTCAATATGGCTGTTTTTAAGTGCAGTATTATATCCAACATCAGCTGAGTACAATTTGGTGTGCTCAAAATTAATTTATGTCTATCCAGGATTGACGGATAAACAAATTCCTAGGCAGTTATACATAAAAAATTCTAATTATTATGTAAGTATATTTATGTACTAACTATAGAATATAACACGTATCAATATTGTTATAGGACACTTGGTTAGCAAGCTTAAAAACCAAATTTAAGACAGAAAGAGGCAAGCTGCAAGATGACGAAGAAGTTTTTGAAATGAGAAAAAAATTTGCAACACAAAGGAAAAAAGACGTTGTCGCTACAGAAGACAGTTCCAAACAATACAGAGGGAACAATATTGAAATTCCAGTCGTAATTGGGGAAGACAACAACACAATTAAAACACATGTAAATAATATGAAATTAGAATTAAACAATCCGACACCCGACTTACTCATAATATCTGATCGTATGGAGTACAAAGGACACAGATTTGGGATGTTTCGTGAAAATACAGTGAAAGAAATTTTGGAAATGTATCCTGTCTTAAGACTTGAGAATCAGGTAAAAATATGTTTTATAAATTAAGTATATAAAAACTAATATTCTACTGTTTTTAGCTCCATCTTGATTTAGAGAGGTATTACAAATGTAATATGAAAGAATTGTTACTACAATATTTCTCACAACCAAGTATAAAGAAGATGGTATCTATATCCGAAAAACATGGACATTTTGAGAAACTGCGTTTTACATATAAGAATAATAACTTGCAAGGTAATTTTTCTTTATTTTATATTTCTACATATTATTTCATTTTCTTTTTATTTATAGATTTTCATTTATTCTCTTCGTAATTGTATAATATCGAAATTATAGAATTTTATCTTTCCGCACACAGTGACTATTTAATGTTTATTTTTCATTTAACAATATATTTTTATTATATATTTATATATGTATATGAAAAACTTGTATTAAGTATACCTACTTTTGAAAAGAAATCTAATAATCTTTTTTGTTTACAGATCTTTCGTTAGACACGGCCATGATAATTTTACCGTGCCTGCTGCAAGAAGATACGCAGAAGATCATTTTAGTTACTGATAATGTTCCCCCAGGACCTGCAATCGTTGGAGCAGTACCCAGCAACAATGATCTTTTTCTAAACAATTTGTTTTACGTTTGCGTAGATAAAATGAAAATTTGCGAAAGTAAAACAATTACTGATGCGGTCATCGATTTGATGGCCGCAATATATATTTTCAATTTAAAATATCCCCCCGCTTTAAAAAAAACACTTACGTTTTTAAGTGAATTTATCATAAAATTAATAAACCCTTGTAAAAATATCACAATCCAGAGATTGTTTAATACCATATCTGATGAAGACTATGAATACCATGTATATATTTTCTTATTATGTAAAGTTATTTTTCAGTTATGTGTTTTTTTATTATATAAGATATAGTGACAAGAAATCCCGAACATAGGAGTTTAACATGTAAAATCATACTTACATCTGAATCAATAAGCAAAATTAATTTTGCATGCCTTCTAATGACAAATTTGAAACGTCGAAAATCACCCCAAAAATAGCGTTAGCCATGAAAATTAAACAAATAAATTAACAAATTATCTATCAAGTTAGGTTAATTTATTTTTATTAGGTCTTTTTTCTAATTTCTGTTTAAGTGAAAAATGATCTATAATTTAAATATATAATTGTTCACTCGAACAGAAATTACAAGTAATAATATAAATAAACTAAACAAAGCTTGACCAATAAATCATTGATATTTGTTATTTTTTGTTTCAATTATATATATATATATATATATATATATATATATATATATATATATATATATATATATATATATATATATCGCTATTTTTGGGGCGATTTTCGACATTCTTACAAAATATGCAAAATTAATTTTGCTTATTGATTCAGATGCAGACTTTTATTTAAATCTCTTTTGCCTAAAGGAAAAGAAAGCAGGAAGTACGGAAGTATGATTTTACATGTTCTATATTTGGGGGTTTTTTAAATAATATGTACCAACTTTATTTATTTATAATATGTGTTTTTTTGTAATGTGTACTTATTTTATTTGTGTTTTTTATAATATGTGGCTTTAATATGTTTTTTGTTTATGTTTTTTGTTTTTTTTTATTAATAATAATTTTTATTATTATAAACATTTTATTATTTTTCCTAAATCCTAATATTTTTTAAGGAATTTGCAACTTCCTTATGTGGGGGATCATATAAATCACTATAAAGCATTTCTAACAACCATACAGATATTTCCAAGTACCTTGTATTACGTTATTTACAAATCACTATAAAGCATTTTTGACGACCATATAGATATTTGCAAGTACCTTGTGCTATGATATTTATAAATCACTTACAAGCATTTGCATAAACCTCTGTAGGTATTTCCAGCCCACTATATGAAGGGTCGTATCGTGTCTACCTGGGTGTGAGGTAGGTTTTCCTACCCTAAGCAGAGATTGGTGCATCGACCTTTTAATAAGGAAGGATAGTTCTACCTTGGGGTTGCATATAGTTTCAACCCAAAAAGGTAGGTCCAGCTACGCCAAAACTTTACAGTGTTCTGTATGGAATTTGTATAAAATACATACAACTGCTTTAAGGTAATGTACAAGAAATAATAATAATAATAATAAATCTTTTATTTCTGCAGATACATTACACTGTATATAGAAAACGTCACAAAATAATAATTTTCTGTTTGAAATTTGCATAAAATACATGCAACTGCCGGAAGGTAATGTACAAGAAATAGAATATTTAATTTAGCAAGGAACTTTCCGTATGAAATTTGTACAAAATACATAGAATTGGCGGAAGGTAATGTGCTGGCCACATCAGATTTTTTTTAAATGGGATGGTATATATTTTTTAACCTCATTCGATAGAGTATTATTTTATGAATTCAACCATCTAATCATTTTATATCCTTATATTATATATTACAAAAATATTGAGAAAAATCCTATGTGGCCAACACATAACCTCCCGTTTATTCCATGTTTAAAATAGCAATGAGCTTTAAGTAAAGTATCATAAATATGTCGTCATCATTACCAAAATCTGCGTATAAAACAGATTGGCACACCCAGCAATGGGTAATAAGCCGTGATGATATATTTATTTTTTTATTTATTTATCATATCCGGTTGATAAAAATCTAATTTGTTGTTCCAATAAATAGAAAAGTCTAATAGGAAATTTTGGATTATATTTTATTACGTTTTTCCTCGAAAATCTGTTAAGAGCTCCAAATTAAGTACTACTTCCGGTTTATCATATAAGTATAGTCAACATCTAATATGTTGTTTCAAATTATACACGAGTTTTAAACACCAAATTTGATAAGTTTTGGATCATGTTTTAATATTTTTTTCAAAAAATCTGTTTACAGCTTTCTGTAAAGTACTACTTCTGGTTTATTAATTTTAGAAAAAAAATCTAATATGTCGTCCTCATTAATATAAAAGTCTTCTCCATTTGTTGTTAATTATAATAATTTAAAATAAAATGTTTAAAACGTTGCCAAAATTTTTCACAACCTGATAACTCTACCATGAATTCAAAACAAGTACGATATGATTATATTTAATTCTATACATTTATTCCAAAACCCTCGTATTACTAGTTGGATAATTTGAAAATATCTCGGTCATTTATTAGAAAAATTATACGATATTCGAGTACGCACGCGTCTTCCGTTAGGTATGACGTCACAATACAATGGTAAAGTTGCATGTCTGCTCAATTTACAATGTCAAGATTCCGTGTATAATTTCCAAGTTAAGGATCTCTTCAATTCATAACATATGTCTGAATGACAGTGGCGTAGAACTGGTTTGACAAGAGGTACTTAGTTTATATATAAAAAGAAATTTATTTTTCTAAGAATTTATTAGAAAGTTAGTGGAAATTTGCGATAAGAATTTTCATAACAAAAAAGTACTTGTGATAAGGAACCGGAACTAAAGAAAATATAATCTGATACACATGTTTTTAAATGTAGTTCTGTTTATAAATAATACAACATACAACTTTCAAATACCATTTATAAACTTAATGCTTGTTACAAGTTTTCATAGTAGATCAAGAAAATAACATCATTTTAACAGTGAGAGTTAAAACCAATTTAAATCAAATTATTCCATTTAGTACAGACTTTAGAAATGAAAAAAAAACTTTTACTTTTCTTTAAAAAACTAGTAACCCAACTTATCTTCGCCCAGGTCCTTCCAGATAACATTAATCGGCCGGTATACACATAGTAATGTTACTTTTTAATTGCAAATTGTAACATAAATCATTAACTTTTCTATTTATATACTTATAAACGAAAGTATATTCCTAAATTATTTACCATATCTTATGACTTCATGAATTTGCTTCGGTGTTAAGCTCTTTTTGTACAAGTATTCGATCACATGTTATTCTGAATTAAAAATCTGATGTGGCCAACACCAAACCTCCCGCTATTTAATTTTTATTAATTTAAATATATACAGGGTGGTGGCGGTTAGGGGTGAACATAGGGATTTAACATGGGATTTTAGTTTTTTGCAATTTCCTGCTCTCCTATTCTTTTTACGGCAAAAACTGTAGAGTACAAAATTGTTCAGAATTAAAAATTGCATACTAAAATGTATTTACATTTATTATTATGTTTTTGGTTTCTCCGCAATTTTAAAAAGAAATTTCAAAATTTCTGTTATTTTGTAGCAATAGCCATGGAATTTATTTTTTTCTGGTTGTCAAAAATTATTTATAAACGTCAACCATGCGTTAATCTAACTTAAAAATTAAATAAAAACAAACAACTTTTAATTTTAATACGCATTTTTTATTAGGTACCTATACCATTTAATAATAAACCAATTCCAAATGTATCAACTACGTAGAATTTTGATTTATCATAGCCAATACCATTTCTTCATTCACTTCGTTATAACGTCTTCTGTTATTATTATTTCCTTCATTACCTTCGTTCACAGCTACAGTATCTGTGTTCTCGTGTGTTCTCAATATTTTTAACAAGTTTAGAAATTGTTGCTATAATATGAATTGGCGTATTTTCGTACTTTATGGAAAACAAATCACGTACCTATTCTTCTAAAACTATTTCCACCATAATAATTTTTTATAATGAAAACTCGTTGCTTATTCGAATAAACATTCATTAAATTAACTTTTTACTAGAGAAAATTCGAATATTTGACAGAAATTTAATGACATTATTATGTTTAAACATTTGAGTTGTAAGTCATGGCTATTGCTACAAAATAACAGAAATTTTGAAATTTCTTTTTAAAATTGTGAAGAAACCAAAAACATAATAATAAATGTAAATACATTTTTGTATGCAATTTTTAATTCTGAACAATTTTGTACTCTACAGTTTTTGCCGTAAAATGAACAGGAGAGCAGTAAATTGCAAAAAACTAAAATCCCATGTTAAATCCCTATGTTCTCCCCTAACCGCCACCAGCCTGTATATATACTTACATATTTAGTTATTGCGGAAACTGTATTAAGATCCATTCCATATAACTAGGTTCTATTTACTATTTTCTTTTTAAAACGTTATGGCTGGTTTATGATGGATTTAATTTACAAATTTAGATTTACGAATTTACATTTATAAATATAAATTGTACATATTTGCGTTTACTGGTTCATGATGAATTTAAGAAATTTATGATTTAGAATTTATATTTAAAATATCACCATATTTTATATTCTAAATGTAAATTTGTAAATGCGTCCAATCATTTCACGGCATTTCAAACAATGATTTTGATGGGGAAAATGACAGTTTCAAGTGACAGTTGAAACATTTTAATATTGATTTGACAAATGGATTCTGAAAATATGGATATATTATTAATATTATCTGTAGAACAATACAGATTGATTATGATAAAAGTGATAAATATCATATAACTGTCATCCCATTTGTGCCAAACCACGTGACCCAATGTAAGTTGATTGGGCATATTTCATATTTTTAAATTCACTATAAACCAGCAGTGTAAATCGTAAATTTCAAATCTAAATTTGTAAATCTAAATTTATAAATTAAATCCACCATAAACCAGCCATTAGTGTTATTAATTTGAAATGATTAGTTCTTTGACAGTGACATTTATCTGTCAGTTACATACATTTAAGATATGAACTGTGTAACCAAGGAGATTTGCTTGTTTATAGCGTAGGCTTCGGGATTAAATTTATAGATAATTTTATAAATTTATCCATAAAATATATAGCAAAAGTATTAATGCAAACCTGTAGAAAATTTAATAATCTTTAATTTTTATAATAACATTAATCCCGAAAAAATAACATTTAAATGTATTTTTCGAAGAAAAACTATTTTGAGCTTCTAGTAAAGTGCAATTTCCGGTTATCCGATTTACACCAAAATCTAATGGGCTTTTTCTATTACAGAAAAAGTTCGAAATACAAGGTTTCAAAATTTTCTGAATGATAGTATTTGAGTTAGAGTAAAGAAAAAAAATCAAAACTAGTTCTAGAATGCACTCACATTCTTGAGGAACTGACAAAACACAACAAAGTTACTTTGATGTGGGTTCCAGGGCACAAGGATATAGAGGAAATAAACAGGTTGATGAACTAGCCAAACAGGGAGCAAAAACCAAACCTATTGGGCCAGAACCCTACTGCTACATCGCATATGAAGCAGTTAAAGGGCACATTGAAAAATGGACTACAGACGAGCATGAAAAACATTGGAGGGACATTCCTGGATTGACACACTCTAAGACTTTCATATCGAGACCTATAAAAAAACACTCAACATCTCTACTTATTTAAGTAGAGAACGTATCAAAGCAACTACAGAGGTCATCACCGGTTACTTTAGATTGAATAAACATATGTACACGATGGGTCTAACTGAAGATCCCACGTGCAGGAAATGCGGAGAAGAAGATGAAACTCCGTTACATCTTCTTTGCAATTGCCAGGCTTTAATAAATAGGACATACCAAACCTTTGGGACTCCGACCATTAACCCTGAAGAAGTACACACATTGGCATGGGGGGACTGTTTGGACTTTATGACACAGTACTACCCCCCTGTAAACCTTGGGAATGCACAATAAGTCCTAGAGGCCGCAGTGCGTCGGGCAGTCTACCGATCCCTAAACCAACTAACTAACTAACTAACTAGAGTAAAGAACGTCCCATTCTCGTCTATTTTGTGAATGGTTTACCATCCCTCATAAATAAATAATAATATAAAATATATCATCACGGCATATTACCCATTGCTGGGTGCGCCAATCTGCTTTGTACGCAGATATCGATAATGATGCTGACATATTTGTACCGTGCGGTCGGTTACCAGGCTTCACATATACATACATATTTGAAATGTTAAAATTCTAGGCAGTCTCGCTTCAATATTTCGTAAATAGGGGTGTTTACATCGTACTTGCGGATCCAGCCCACTGCCGACTTCATCTCTCACGTTGCGGGCAAGCTTATCACACCGTGAAAGTAACAGCAGCCTCTTCAACAAAATCTTCTCTGTTTTTAAAATAACTGGATGGTATACTTTCCACTTTTCACATATGTATTACATATAGAAATCATTCAGTAATAATTTCAATATCGTTTTATATTTATATTTATAAAATATAAAATTTAGCATATCAAAACATAAAAAATTGAGAATACTGCATATATAATAAATCCAAGTTTATATTTTACATTTCTCATTTAAAACTAAAATTTAATGGTAGAAGAAGGCTCAATTTTTCTTAACCCATATGACAAAATTGTAAATTCTTCGAAAAAATGAATTTCAAACAAAATGTCTACAAAGAAACATAATAGTAATTATTTTTTACTATAAAAAATGTTATTTTATTATATCGTTTATCAGGTGCGTGCCTGAGTGCCTGGCCGCGAATCTGGGGAGCCCGGGTTCGACCCCGACCGACGCCAAAAGAAATATTTAGAATTTTAAAGAGTAAAAAAGTGACCCCTGTGGTGTACTCTCCATGACAGCAATGAGTGCCCGTGAGGTGACATTTACATGAAACTACAACTATATGACTTCAAAAACTCTATTATACATAATTGAATTATAAATAATAAGTACTAATAAATGAGAAGATGACACGAAATCTAAAAAAACACAATTGACAGCAATGCTATGTCAACAAAAAGTGTACCATTGTTTAATGTGATCAGCCCCATCTCTTGATACTTGAAAATCCCAATATTTATTTATTTCATTATTTATTTATTTTTTTTATTTATTTATTTATTTATTTATTTATTTATTACTGCTAAAATATACATTATATTAGTTGACCTACTGGCCTATTCTGTAACTTAATGGTTATTTTTTAACCGATAGATGTTGATTTAACAACTAAAAATCCCTTTTTATCTTCCGTCACCTTTAGGTAAAGAAGATATTGGGTCAAATTCAGCACTCTTCTTTAACTAATGAAGCTTATCTAAACATAACAAAATAAAGAGAGACATATGCATTGATACATTAATAAGAAAAAGATGCAAGCTATTTCCATAGTTCCTAGAGACGGTCACTACATTAGTGAAGAGTGCTGAATTCGGCTCATTGTCTTTGATCAAAATATTCGATGATGAGTTATTAATGAATAAGTACGTTTTAGGGTCCCCAGAATATGATTTTACTAGTTTTACCATAATGTCTGTATGTATGTATCGATGGATGCATGGATGGATGGACGGATGGACGGATGGATGGATGGATCGATGTATATATATGTATGTATGTATGTATGTATGTATGTATGTATGTATGTATGTATGTATGTATGTATGTGTATGGGTGTGTTTGACGATTCTTTTAGATTAGATTTTGGTTATAATTAGTCGACCGAAATTATCCTAATTTGAAGATTTTAACAGTTTTTCTTGAAAAAACGTTATATATCATTTTTTCACATTTAATGTTATTATAAATATTAAGGAATATTTTATTCTCTATACGATTTATTTACATTTTATATTTCATATTCAATGGATATAGAGTTAAAAAATCTGGTGTATCCAACACAATACCTCGCGCCATTTACAGTCCGAGTCACAAAAAGATTATGTTATAATCTTTATTTTTATATTAGCGAATTTTATTCTAATTTTGACAGTTTATTTCTTAAAATCTAGTCTAATCTGAATCAAGTAACTACATTTTTTTAAACCCTTCAACAGGATTAAATTCCAATTACAGAGTGGGTTCACATTCACACACATCCATGCCTTAGTGAGATTCGAACACAGAGCACCGAGGGCACTCATGACATGAGGCGTTACTCTAACCATTGAGCCACCGGAGCTATAAAAAAATGAAGATTGAATTTTAAATACCGGGAATGTTTTATACAGTGCTATACATATTTAAAATGGTTTAAAAATTTTATAACATATTTTCAAATAGCAAACTGCATTTACATCCTTTAAAAATTAAATAAAACATTTCTTTAAATACATTTTAGAAATGGAAACATAATTTTAAATGCTCAATTAAAAATATGTTTGAATTTCAAATATGTTTCGAATTAGAAATATGGTTACAAACTTACTGATACATATTTTTAATTCTCTGTCTCTTTCTATTTCTCCCATATAACGCTATGAGTACGAGAGAGACAGAGAATTAAAAATATCACAAACAAATTTTTAATTCAAATAAAACTGAGTTTGCATTGTGAATTAGAAATATGTTTTTAAATAGATAAATCACGAGCATACTAACCATATTTTCAAATACATATTGGAAATTCAATCTTATTTTTAATTGTTCGCGGGTTTATATTTGATTTACAAATATGCTTGAGAACATTTTAAGTAAATTAAATGAATCCCAATGATTTTTTTATTTTTTTAAAAATATGTTTGTGATATATTTAAAATGCGAAAAATATAAGAAACATATTAAAATATAAATATTTAAAAATATGGATCGACGTCCTATTAACAATTAGAAATATGAATATCATGTTGAATAAAAAGTCAAACGACGTTCCATATAGAACTGACTGAAGGTAATGTGCGGCTACATCAGAATTTTTTGTTATGTCAAAATACTTGATTCGTTGGAAAATTTAATCAGTGGTTTATTATAATTATCAAGAATAAACGGTGATTTATCTAATTGTCAAGATAAATGAAATTAACAAATAGACCAACTAATTTGGATTACGGCTCATATAGTTTTTTTTCAATGTTTTATAATAATCTGCTAATTTTTACCTTCCGTCATCTTTAGGTAAGGAAGGTATTGTCTTTGGTCAAAAAATTAGGTGGTGTGTTTTTGATGAATAAGCACGTTTTAGGGGCCTTAGAATACGAATTTACTATTTTTACGATGATGTCTGTCTGTATGTATGTATGTATGTGTGTGTGTGTGTGTGTGTGTGTGTGTGTGTGTGTGTGTGTGTGTGTGTGTGTGTGTGTGTGTCTGTTTGTGTGTGTTTGGGTGTGTGTGTGTGTGTTTGTATGTGTGTGTGTGTGTGTGTGTGTGTGTGTGTGTGCGTGTGTGTGCGTGTGTGTGTGCGTGTGTGTGTGTGTGTGCGTGTAACAAAAATTTCGTCTGCGATAACTCTAATACTATAATTTCAAAAATTATAATTTTTTCGTATTCTTCTTCATTACATCCATATGAAGAGCTGATTAGATTTTGGTTACGATCGGTCAACCGGAAGTACCATCATTTGAAGATTTTAACAGTTTTTCTTAAAAAAACTATGTTAAATATAATTTTTTCACATTTATTGTTATTATAAATATTAAAGAATATTTTATTCTCTATACGATTTGACTGCATTTTATACTTATATTAAATGGATATAGAGTTAAAAAATTATAAAGAAATTAAATTTCATAAAGTAGTCATAGCTATGAAAACAGCTACTTTATTAAGAAAATTCTGATTGAAAGATGTCAGTGTCAAGTGAAATTGACATAGTGTGTTTGTATTATAATTTTACTGGAAATATAGGATCTTTTGCTATAAATTTTCTGCATGTATGTAATTTGCATAAAATAAATACAACTGCCGGAAGGTAATGTACAAGAAATATAATCTTTAGCAAGGAACTTTCTGTATGAAATTTGTACAAACTACATAGAACTGACGGAAGGTAATGTGCTGGCCACATCAGATTTTTTTTATTTAATTGAAACGTGTGCATAAAAATGCTTAGCATCAAAACAAAGTTATGATGATAAGGCAAATACTTTGGGAACATCTTGTCCTTCATACAAAATGGTAAAAATCTGAACAGCTAAATTTAAACGTGTCAGGAAAAGCATTGAAAGTGCTCCTCGCATTGGAAAGCCTGCAACTGGTACTAGCAAAGAAAACATCAATTTGATTTAAAAACGGTTATGATGCATAGGGGTTCACCACCTCCCAAAAAAGTCAATGTGCAGGTTCATTCAAAATATTTTATATAATTAGAAAATAATATGTAATAAAAATCAACATAATCCAATTTTTAATATTTCCATCTAACCATTTATTCAAGATATATTATATTTTTAATTTTGTTCATATAAGCTCGTTCTTTCATCAAAATTATCAGTTCATAAAGAACATTTCCTTAACCTATCTAATTACACTATCCGTCTCTCCATTGTTTGTATCTAAATCTAAATTAAGTGTGACCATCTGATACGCGACAAAAAAATTCCCATCCATTATATTCTCCTTGTCATTTGTCATGTGCTTCATGTCCTCAAAATTAACCCCACCCAAGTACGTACGCTTCTGAATCCCCACATTTACATGGTTCGTTCCCCGTATCAAAAGAATTGAAGCGGAAACAGAAAGACATAATATTTAGCGTGTTTGTCATTACACGAGTGAAGCTAAAAAGTAAATCGGCTTGTAAGTCACAGCAGTTTGACTTCATGCCACATGAAGACAACAACGACAACGAGGTTAATTTTTTCTAAACAAGTGATATGAACAAAGTGTAGTGTAAGCAAAGCCTACTATGATCACAAGGATGTGGAGACAGTTGATAGTTGTGGTTGTGTTAGGATTAAGTGTAGAAGTTAAAAATGGGTATGGATTGTCAGAAGTATCGACTTGGGATGAAGTGTGGCAGGTCCAACCAACGACGCAGACGAGTGCGTGGTCCTTACACAGTAGGATTCCTATGACTAATACGAATGCTGAAAGTAAGGATAATTTTTAAAAATACTTGTTTTGAGTGTAAAAACTCAAAATATTAGGTGGCACTTGAAATCCGTTAGGCATTTAAAATGGGCAAACATGTTTTTTTGCAAATATTATCTGCCCTGTTGAACTTTATGGTACACATTAGGGTGGACCTTAAAAGAGGCCAAGTCGAATTTTATCCGGACCGCCGCCTAAAGTGGTTCCAAATACATAAAAAAAATATGATGTGGCCAGCATATTACCTTCCGTCAGTTCCATGTATTTTATACAAGTTCCATACGGAAAGTTCCTATATTTCCAGTACAATTATAACACAAACATACTCTGTCAATTGCAATGACACTGACATCTTTCAATTAGAATTTTCTTAAAATAGTAGCTGTTTCCAAAGTTATAGCATAGCTAGCTAATTTATGAAATTTAATTTCCTTAAAATTTTTAACTCTATATCCATTTAATATGAAGTATAAAATGCAGTCAAATGGTATAGAGAATAAAATATTCTTTAATATTTATAATAACATTAAATGTGAAAAATGAACTGTTAAAATCTTCAAATGTGGGTACTTCCGGTTGACCAATTATAACCAAAATCTAATCAGCACTTCATATAGATGTAACGAAGAGAAATACGAATGAATATAATTTTTGGAATTGTAGTATTAGAGTTATTGCAGAGCAAACTTTAATCACACACACACACACACACCACACACACACACCCACACACACACACACACACACACACACACACACACACACACACACACACACACCACACCACACACACACACACACACACAAACGCACACGCACACGCACACACACACACACACACACACACACACACACACACACACACACACACACACACACACACAGAGAGATATCTTAAAAATAGTAAAATCGTATTCTAGGGACCCTAAAACGTGCTTATTGATTAAAAACTCACCACCAAATTTTTGACCAAAAACAATATTTACCTTCCTTACCTAAAGGTGACGGAAGGTAAAAAATGTACAAACAATGATTCCACTTAATATTAATATTTGACCGTGCCTAAATGCACTTGATTTTTCCCTATTTAAATAACATTGGGTTTTGACATATTTTGTAACTATATTTTTGTCAAAGGCAATAAGAGGTTTAAAAAATCCACTCAATATTAGAATATATACTAGAGTGACCCGAGAATATGTGGACAAAATTTAAAGTACCAATAAATATTCTTAAGACTATTGTATATAGCTTTATTGGGCTTTTGTGCGATAGTTTAACCATCTAATAATGATTGGCACTTCCAATTTTGTCCACATATTCTCAGGTCATTCTAGTATATATTCCAATATTGAGTGGATTTTTTAAACCTCCTATTAGGTTGGAAAAAATATAGTTGCAAAATTTGTCAAAACCCAATGTTATTTAAATGGGAAAAATCAAAGGTATTTAGGCACGGTCAAATATTAATATTAAGCGGAATCATTGCCAGCGCAATTTTTATTTATTTACTTTAATGACTGAGTAAACTAAATTTAAAGTCGAGGTACTGAAAGACGGCTATAATTCGCGGGACATATGCGATTCAATGACCAAAGACACCCGAAATTCATCATGACTTGAATTCCACCAAGAGGATAGCGACCCTTGGGCAGACCAGGCTTGACTTGGCGCAGAAATAGAACAAGCAGCAATGAACCTAATCCAATACATTTCTTGTCGCCCAATATGCTTCTTAGCATTTATGGAATTCATTATTTATTTATTTTTGGTTATATCAAGGAATAAGCATCAAAGGACTATTAATATATATATATATATATATATATATATATATATATATATATATATATATATATATATATATATATATATATATATATATATATATATATAGTGTGTAAATGAAATAAGTGCATTAAATTTAACCAGTAATATAACTCGGCGAGAGCAACAATATTTCGTAATAACTTTTTCTCGAAATCGCATATTTTTTTAGCATTTTTACCACCCCGTAAATTGACGAGTCGTTCCAAATATTTTTGTGATAATTAAACGCAGTAGCAATAGCTATGAAAAATTTTGTTTCAGCAATTGACAGTCCTGTCAATTGTTGCAATTAAATTTTGACATTAGTACCAAAGCACTTCATAAAGTTTTAATGGGAACCATATGCAGGTGTCGCAAATTAAGTGGTATATACCATTGGGATCTCGAAAACTATAACGTACGAGGTTAAATGGCGAATGTTGAGTTCTGATTCAGATTCCGTTGAGAAAAATTTAAGATTTTGCATAACTGAAAATCGCTATTTTTAGTTTTTTTTTACCTTCCGTCACCTTTAGGTAAGGAAGATATTGTCTTTGGTCAAAAAATTCGGTGGTGAGTTTTTAATGAATAAGCACGTTTTAAGGTCCCTAGAATACGATTTTACTATTTTTACGACTGTGTGTGTGTGTGTGTGTGTGTGTGCGCGCGTGTGTGAGTGTGTGTTTTTGCGTGTGCGTGTGCGTGTATGTGTGTGAGTATGTGTGCGTGTGTATGTGTGTGTGTACGTGTGTGTGTATGTGTGTATGTGTGTGTATGTGTGTATGTGTATCTGTGTATCTCTGTATGTGTGTATGTGTATTTAGAATCTTTTGCGAGGAACTTTCGTTATGGAATTTGTAGAAAATACATATAACTGACGGAATGTAATGTGCTGGCCACATCAGATTTTTTTTAATAACTTTCAAACTGTTCAAATGTTTCTCTACAAAATCTGAATCAGCGCTCAAAACTGCACAACATTGCCCATTTAACTGACCCCATAGCTCTTAGTTTCCGAGATCCGAATGGTATACCACTTAATTTGGGACACCTGTATTCATACGAGTAATATTCTGATTTATCATGTTAAATGCCTACTGTTGCCCCATAAAATGATAGCAATTGTTTAAAAACGAGGATCTATGCGAGTTCGATGGAACCGTACTATTCTGGAGTCTACAAAATGAAAATAAAATAAAATGAAAGTATAATGCTGTCCATTAATACATACAGATAACGTTAGTGTATCTTTCTTAACACGGTTTACTTTATTATAAAATAATAAACATGATGAATAAAGCACATTACTTGATTATTTGTCATATTGACATATGTCAAAATAATTTTTCTGCTTATCATAACATTCTGAAAGCAGCATTAATAAAAGAATTTCAAAATATAATATTTAATAATAATGTCTTCATTTTCTGAAACCGATAAACTATTTAACAAACCACGAATATTATGAATCATAACAAGCCTTAGATGTCTAAAAATCCTCGCTCTATGTGCTCGGATTTCAAACCGACATCTGCGGCAGTTATGATAGTCATAACAATACTAGGTATGTTTATAGCTATGAATGTATTCATATGTATTTGAATTAATTAATTTATTCGTAAAAAAATGGATATTAAAACACTGTTACAGTTGTATTAATTTCAAATTATACTCGAAATTGTATAAAACAGTGATGCGTTCTACGGGTACATAAAATTCTAAAGTATAAATTTTATTAGTTCTAAACTTTCGTAGTAATCCGTGTTTCATTTTTTAAAAACCCCTCCTCCAAAAAACGTTCTGAATACAGACCGGAAAAAGGAAAATTATAATAAAATCCCTTCCCTCCATTTCCCAAAATTTCAAAAAAATAATTTTCGTTCCCGATGTTAAAATAAACACAAAATTACGGTAAGTTTTCGTGAACATGTAGCGCAACATATACTCTTGTTTACTATACGGCTAATTATTTTGCTTTCTCTGAAAAACATCTAGAGTTAATTATACCTATATCATTGTTGAAAAGTTATAACGTGTTTATATTTCTATTTTCAAAATGTTTATATTTATATTTTTAAAATGTTTATACGCACTGAATATTACATATTACAAATTAGAAGGAAAAAAATGCAAATAGAAATAAAATGTACTTAAAATGCTAAAAAGTGCACGAACATCTTCAACGAGTGTTAATTAAAAAGATTAAATAATTATATTGTCACAAATTAGTTTACTTTTATTTTCATCGAAATATCAAATGGTTATTTCAACTGAAAACGCCTATTTGTAACCAAGGGCGTTACGATGATGAAAATGCCAGATGGGCATTATCGTCTAGTAACGCTCGTGGTGCATACAAGATTTTATGTCTCACTAGAATATGTGAAATACGTTTTCATTTATAATAATTTTGATTACTAAAGATTTTCTTTAATTGTTTTATTTATTTATTTTTAAAACATCAACGTTCTATATCGTTCGAGATGATGGAATGGGTGAATTTGATGTTTCGGAAGATATTTTATCGAAACGGTGTAGGTAAAGAAATTATTTTGAATGCTTCTGCATACTTTGAGAAAGACAAACGCATATGTTCCCCTAATTAATCCATTCTCGTCTGTAGAAGATGTTATTATTATATTTTGAGGTTCGTTTTCACTTGACTTATCTCAGTTCTTTATTTCTTATGCACTTATATCTGAATATTATTACATTTTAGAGAGTTTGTACTGCTTTGGATGTGTCACATATGACGGTAAATAATATCAAAAATGAATTCAAACTTGGATAAATATCGTTCCCACAAAAATCAGTGATCCGTGATCCGCCAAAAATCAATGCGAAACATTGCAGTCTGTAATTCGACGTACTTACTTGCAGTCATTAAAATACCTGTATTCTCAGTGAAATTTGCATCGTTAGACATTTTAACTTCAATAAAATATTTGTAACTTATTTCGATAAGATTTTTTAAAGTTATCTGTGATATTCTCACATTTTACGTATGAATTTTTTAGATACAAACGCCATAGATCTCAGTTGTTCTTACTATGCGCAGATCCCCTCTGCGCATATCTTCTATCTCTTTAAATTGAAAAGGTCCATTATAATTAAAAAGAAAATAATTTTCATTATATATCGTTTATATTATTTCTATTTTAAAGTCCATAAACGATGATCGGATTCTAATGAGGGCATAATAAATTATTATGCCCTCATATAATGCCCCGGTTGTTATAGATATGTTTATATACACCGTATCCTAGCAATAAACATTTCATAATACCAAAGACAACTATCTAAAGAAAGATTGGAAACTCAATGCTTTTGTATCGTCATAAAGTTCGCCATCTATCAAAATATGCAACTAAGTAAACGACAGTAACTAGATCTTTAAACTGTTGACCGTGTGTGTTTTAATTTTTTTATTTTTTTAATATTTGAAAGAAAAAGAAAAACTCATAATATGTATTATGAATATTTATTTAAAATATATAGTGTACAAATTTTCAATTGCAAAAGAACAATTAGTAGGTATGTAAATAATATTAATAACAGAGTTTAATAATATTTATCCAGATAATTATTTTGAAGAATAGTGTATATTTTTTGAAAATTCCACACCTCTTCGCGAGATTCAAGTCCTAATTTGTGTACTGTAATATCTGAGCCATATTTTTACATCTATGAATGTGATGCAAACTAAAACTTGTAAGCAACACAATTGGATATGTACATCGCTGTATTAGTGTTATTTTTTTGAAAGAATTTTGAAATCTTTAAAGATGTGTTGAAGAGACGTACGCATTTCATAGGTGAAAAAAAAGAAACGAAAATTGGGAGCTAAGGATTATCAACCTCCAACATCTTCATAGTTCTTCACATAACTCATTTAGTCGTAACTTTATGAACGATATTGTCAGCTTTTGTGTACTACTGCGAATTTTTAGTTCTTTTTGCGTTGGTTCCTTTCTTTTCTCATATAGAATTCTTCCGAAGAATTGCAAATGCTCAAGTTCATTTGATGAATGTTCAACAGGATATTTATTTGTTCTCCATGAAATTCTACAGAAACATATATAAGAAAAACTTACAAATATTATTATATATAAAGTAATTAATGTTCATAAGATACCTTACGAGTTCTCTATATGTTTTAAACACATAAAAATTCAAATAATGCGGGATCAGAAATTATGTATGTCATGTCAGCTTATAAATTTTTCAGTTTGACGTTTAAATTTACCATTATATTTTTTTGCATTGCTTTCTATGTTGTCTTCGTCATTATTGTGATTTTGCTGCCCTCTGAAGAAATATGAAAGGAACTATTTTCCCCGTGCTCCGTTTACCCCTCATCACCAAAAACTTTGTTACAAGGCCACCCATAAGTCTGTCCAATCTTTCTTTAGATAGTTGTCTCAGCATAATACTTTAGTGAGACATAAAAATAGTATACATACCTCGGTGGGAGTTTCATAACAACCTCGAATTGCATCTCATTTTCTTGTACTAAAAATTGTTTTTCTTCTTTTAGGTCGCATCAGCCCTGATTTTAACTACGACTACGACGAATTATCAGGGCGCAAGAAAAACGGCTTCAAAGTGAAGAAAGAATACAGAAAATACTTGCTGCCGCTGTTGATAGCGTACAAATTAAAATTCTTCACATTGATTCCCGTGTTGATTGGCGGATTGTTACTGCTAACAGGCGCCACTGGATTGGCTGGCTTCTTCTTTGCATTATTCGCAGCAACATTGGGACTTACCAAGCACCATGGTCACAAATAACATCATATTTCGTTTATTACAGAAAAAAATGTAATAAGGATTCAGTTCATTTATTGTACCAGTGTATACAATTTTACAGAAAATTTATTTGAAACAGAATAGAGAAAATCTTGTGATGCAGTAATGTAAAAGAGAAAATGTCATTTGATCGGCACATTACCTTTCACATTACGTTGCAAATCTATGCCATTTTAAAAGCCTGTTCAGATGATCATCCGAAGATAACATGTGTAAAGAAACTAGTCTATAATTTCGATTCTTCTTTATAAGTTTGTTAAATTTGCTTATCAATAAATTAATCTAAAGTACTAAGGTAGTCGATTTTGAATCGCCCCCTAAAATGGTAAGTAAATGATTAAAAACGGATATATGTAACCAATCTGTAAATTAAAGGGAACTGGTTGCTATTGAAAAGAAAAATTAAATAATATGACTTTTACACTAAAGCCTTATTTCCACCGAATGTTTTAATGCTTAATGCATAATGATTTGTGCGTAATGCTCAATGCATTATAACAATTTACTAGGATACCATTTCCAGCTACTTTGTTTAGTGACTAATTCGACAGAAATGTCACATTTTTTATCCTTTTTATTTTTAACTCTAGCAGACTGTCATTGCAGCAGTAATTCTTCTTTTCTTAACATGTCATATACATAATTTTTGGCATCTATATCAATATCTAAAAATTAAAGAAACTTAATAATTATAAAATAGACTGACAGCTGACAGTTCAGATTAGAAAATAAAGAAAGACAGATGACAGATATGTATTTCCATCTCACAATTACGCTTAGGCATTACGCCTTAAACCTTGGAGTTTGCAAGCTTTTGTTCTTAAGCATTGCTCTTAGTTCTTAAGCATTAAACCTTATGCATAGCTGGAAATGGTAATAAACGTTGCCATATAATAAACATTTTTGCGCATTGCGCTTAGATATTAATTATAGCTCTTAATCATTAAGACAATCGATGGAATTGAGACTTAATATTTCTTAAATACATTCACATTTGATACTTTTAAACAATTTAAAAAATCTGATGTGGCCAACACATAACCTCTCGCCAGATATTTTACCTGGTTGTACGCATAAAACGAAAAATATTTTTAATACAAATACATATATTCATGTCTCACTACAAAATAATTCTCACATATATTTGCAAAATCTATGGGATATTTTAAAATAAATTGTGTACAATACTTACATTTTCTTTATATTCAATATCCTGAAATTTTCTTTTTCTACTTTCCTTTTCTTTTTCTTTATATTCGTCATTTTTTCGCAAATTCCTTTTATATTCTTTTTTACGTATATCTTTTGCGTTGTTGAATTTTTTTTATTTTCATAATCTTCATAATAATATACAAATATTTTTGACAGAGGCATACAAATATTTTTGACAGTGACATTTATATGTCAATTAGAAACATTTGAATTTCTTGCCTTGTAGTAGTTTGATCTGAGATTTTTTACATCAAATTATTTTATATGCCTTTCTTTATCTCTAAATCTATAGAAGATATAATAATGAATTTATATTTATCGAATAAAGAATTTAACGTTGTTTAATATAAGTATCTACATAAATTTTCGATAAATAATATTTAGACGATTTTTTTCTTGTAACTACTACTTCCGGTTGTCCAATTGTTACCAAAACTGACTGGACTCTTCCCATTATTGTTAGATTGAGGAATCCGTAGTTAAAAATGTCTTAAGTCTCATAGTATTTGAGATATAGTGAATCCAACATCCACACACACACATCCACACACACACACACACACACACACACACACATACGGACATCATCGTAAAAATGTTATAATCGGATTCTAGGGACCTTAAAACGTGCTTATTCATTAAAATCTGGATATGCTATTTTTAGCATGAATACAATACCTCTCTTAGCGAGAGGTAAAAAGGATCATTTATCTTTAATTAAATCATGCCTATTTTTTCATTCTTTTAAATAATTTTTTAATAAATTTTGTTCTGAATTTTTTTAAAAAAATAAATTTTTAAAATAAACTGTTTTGGTTGACTATTGTGATACCTAAGTTAAATTTTTAAAATAAAACTTATATGCAGTAAAAATGTATCAAAATATGCATGCAATGGGCATGAAAAAATCATCAAAATATGCACCATATATGCAAAACTGTAAATATGCATATTTTAATAAAAATATGCAAAAAATTGGTCAGTTGCTTTTGAATATTGTATTCATATTTCTGATAATTTTTATCTTATTTCCATTTGTATGTGTAGTCTTTTATTCAGAACATTAGGTAGGCACAAGAAAAGCATTAAGAAATATATATCACATGGTTAATTAAAATATAAAATAATACTTTAAATAAAATAAAAAAATAAAAAAAAAACGCTTCAGTTTGTAAATAAAACTAATAATAACAAATTAAGGGCTCTATTCTGTAACTCGGTCGTTAATTTTTAACCACAGGTTAAATTTTTTATCCAATCAAGTATGTTGACATATAACAAAAAAAGGGATTTTTAGTTGTCAAATCAATATCTATTGGGTAAAAATTTTAACCAGTGGTTAAAAATTAACCACCGAGTTACAGAATAGAGCCCTAATAACGGTATAGACAAAACTATTGTAGGTCACAGCTTTACACTATTTTGTGGGAATTTATACCTGCAAACGTCACATACTTACATAATACTCGTAGACCGTGAAAGTAGACGTCAAAATCGAGCGGGAATTACAAATCTTGAAAGTAGGCGTCCAGTTTTTTTAACTGCATTTTGAAAGTGTATACAGTAAACCGTATATACCGTCAAATTTAAATAGTTGCTATCTGGCCTAATTTGAAAAGTTGAAACTTTAATGATGCTTTTATTAAATATTCATATTTTATATATTTAAAGTAAATCATAGTTAATAAAATAGGTTTTATAAGAAACACTTTTTAATTATAAAAAAGTTTTGTATTTACACTTGACGACAGATGACAGTTACTTAAATTTGACTACGTATGGTTTACAATAAACTCCTTCAAAAGAAATCGAAAGCCCATTTTCAAGAATTGTAATTTCCGCCTGATTTTTACGTCACATTATTGCCGTATATACATAAAAAAATAAAACACAAATGTACTTTATTTAAATAGAAAAAGCAAAAAAAATTCTCTAAAATTAATTTTTATTTTTAAAATAATTAAAATATGCACTTATATGCACCAAATATGTTTTTATGCAAAAATTTAAAAAATATGCAGTAAAATATTAATATATGCACAATATGCATTTTTTTATTTAATATTTGGCATTAACATTTAATGAAAGTGGACATATGAAAAGATTTTGTTGATATGCCTAATAAAAACTGTATATGCAATTGCATAAAATCCGCTCTTTAGTATGACATATTAACGTAGTATCCTAACATTGAAAGTTGAACTTATAACATTAGTGTTACGATATATTTCATATCGTAATAGTTGCCACGGTTGATAGATTACTGTCATTATTTTCTACCTAGACAAGGTGGTACAAAATTAATTATTTTCGTTTTATTTTAAAATTTTATTGAATAAACACATAGATAATTATTCAGTTTTATAAATAAAGTTAAATTTATTTATGTTCGTCTAAAAAATAATGTTCGTAACTTGTATGAAATTCAAATATCTTAGCTCGTGTGTATTGACTTGCACTCCGCTACGCGTCGTGCGTCAATTTACACTCGCATAATATTTAGTATTTTCCATAACTTGTTACGGAAATAACTACATATTTTGACCTAAAGAAGAAATTACACAAAACATACTATTAATCTCCTCTTTTCAATAGGCGTCTGATTCCTTTTAGTTACATCAGTCGGGGTAGCACATATCCGTTTTTTTTTTTCAACTACTTACTACCGTTTTAGGCAGCAACAGCAAAATTTAATCTTTTACTTTACTTTCTCGAATATATCTCTGGTTTAATGCAAAAAAAACGTCAATTTTTACCAAAATTGTTGAATGTGCATGTAATCATCAAAAAAATCGTCTATAGCCCATATTATTATTATCTTGAAGTAGTGTTATTTCCGAAAAATCACTACTTCATCTGTCAAAAGTCAACTTTAATATGAAAATTAAAGAAATAAAAATAATTAAAATTTTTCAATTACAAAAACATGAAACCTATTGTTGTCTATACATAAAATAAAATAAAATTTTAAAAATCTGTTGTAGCCATCACAGTACCTTCCGTCAGTTCTATGTATTTTGTACAAATTTCATACAGAAAGTTCCTTGCAAAAGATAATATTTCTTGTACATAACCTTCCGGCAGTTGTATGTATTTTATACAAATTCCATACAGAAAGTTTTTAGCAAAAGATCCTATATTTCCAGAAAATTATAACAGGAACATACTATGTTAATTTCACTTGACACTGACATCTTGCAATCATAATTTTCTGAATATAGTAGCTGTTTTCATAGTTATAGCATAGCTGGCTAATTTATGATATTTAATTTCTTTATAATTTTTTAACCCTATATCCATTTTTACCTTCCGTCACCTTTAGGTAAGGAAGGTATTATCTTTAGTCAAAAAATTCGGTGGTGAGTTGTTGATGAATAAGAACGTTTTAGGGTCCCTAGAATACGATTTTACTATTTTTACGATGATGTCTGTATGTATGTGTATGTGTGTGTGTGTGTGTGTGTGTGTGTGTGTGTGTGTGTGTGTATGTGTGTGTGTGTGTGTATGTGTGTATGTGTGTATGTGTGTATGTGTGTATGTGTGTGTGTGTGTGTGTGTGTGTGTGTGTGTGTGTGTGTGTGTGTGTGTAACAAAATTTTTGTCTACGATAACTTCCATAATTCTAAAAATTATAATTCTTTCGTATTTCTCTTCGTTACATCCATATGAAGAGCTGATTAGATTTTGGTCATTTGAATATTTTAACAGTTTTTCTTGAAAAAACTATGTTAAACATCATTTTTTCACATTCAATGTTATTATAAATATTAAAGAATATTTTATTCTCTATACGATTTGACTGCATTTTATACTTAATATTAAATGGATATAGAGTTAAAAAATTATAAAGAAATTAAATTTCATAAAGTAGCCATAGCTATGGAAACAACTACTATATTAAGAAAATTTTGATTGAAAGATGTCAGTGTCAAGTGAAATTGACATAGTGTGTTTGTCTTATAATTTTACTGGAAATATAGGATCTTTTGCTATAAATTTTCTGTATGGAATTTGCATAAAATACATGCAACTGCCGGAAGGTAAAGTACAAGAAATATAATCTTTAGCAAGGATATTTCTGTACGAAATTTGTTCAAAATGCATAGAACTGACGGAAGGTAATGTGCTGGCCACATCAGATTTTTTAATATGAAGTAAAAATGTAATCAAATCGTATAGAGAATAAAATATTCTTAAATAGTTTTAATAACGTTAAATATGAAAAAAAACTTTAAATGTCGGTACTTCTGGTTGACCAATTATAACCAAAATCTAATCAGCTAAATAAATTTTGAATTTGTAGTATTAGAGTTATCGCAGGGCAAATTTTTGTCACGTACACTCACTCACACACATACAGACATCATCGTAAAAATAGTATAATTGTATTCTAGGGGCCCTAAAACGTACTTATTGATTAAAAACTCATCACCGATTTTTTTGACCAAAGACAATACCTTCCTTACCTAAAAGTGACAGAAGGTAAAAATCGAATTAGCGCTACTTCGGAACTAGCGCTAATTCAAGAGTTGAGAATACGGGCCTATATTTTTATACATAATCAAATTATAACTTTAACGAAACTTTTATAGTGCGGAATGACAAGTTTAATATACAGGTACATACTTCCGGTGTTATTAACAATGATCGTTTTTTGTTCATTCTAAATCACTCACTCCCAAAATTGCCTACTGTTGACATTGGTTGGTTTTGCATTAAACCACAGATTAAAAAATAGTATTAAAAATCAAGTTAATTTTTAGATTATGATCTCCGTAATGTAACACTGCAGACCGGCATATTACGTCATCAATTATTTAACCAACCAGAACACTTACACCACTTCCATGGTAACAATAACATAGCAGTGATTACGTGAACCTGATAAAACTGGCATACCCGTCATCACGCATTTATGCGTATTTTATATCATAGTAATGTTACACAATAGATTATATAAATAAACATAATAGGTGTAACCATATTCGCATGATGTATTTTACATAATATGCCTGCATTGTTACGATACAGTGATCATACGTATCATACATACGACATAAATGAACTGATTCACATATGGAATACCGTATTTTCAATTATGTTCCTAAATTGACATCTTTTGTAAAATAATTTCAAATGTCATTTAAGATTTAAATAAATGCAATATTGCATTTTATTATTTATTAAATTAATAAAAATTAGGTAATTTAATGTAATAGTCTTAATATACGAGGCCCGTCAACTTCCGTTAGTATATGATAAAAAATAGATAAAAATTTAATCTAAAGTATTTTTTTATTTAATTTTTATTGCGAGTTCTATTATTTAAGTCATAATAAATATTTTTAAACAGCTAGATCAGCTGATGTACGATGAAGCTCATATACAGGATGATTGAAAAAATAAGGACATAACTTAAAGGTCGATTTTTGAGTGAAAATTTGATGCCAAATAATTTCATTTTTTATAGTTAACCTGGTAATTATTTTTCAAATTTATAAAACTGTTATGCACTTACTTTTTGCCATGGTAATTGCTCCTTCATTGTTTGAGGATATAAAGGGTGTAACAGCTAAACGAGTTACGTCAAATAATTTCTATACTATTAAACATACAATAAAATACTATATGGCAATAATTTTATAGAAAGCCAAGCGGGTAATCCGATTAGAGAAGAAAACATTTTTTTAAACCAGTAGTTCTCAAGTTACAATACAATGTTATATTTTTTAAATGGGATCTTATGTATTCAACCAAGTGTTTATTTTATAACCTTACATAAAAAATATTGAAAATTCAATTTAAATTGAATAAATTTGATTTTTCAGTAGGCTATGTATTAAAAACTGTTATTTGTTATTTAGAATAGAAATCAAATAGAACACTGTTTTTATAGTATATTAAGTATTAAGAACGGTAAGGATAGTTTACCGATCGAAGACAGTAGGCATTTTCGAAAATTCTACCGGTGAGCTGTCACCGGTATATATCGGTAAACAGCTGTTTACCAGTTTACAGCTACCGGAATCAATATTTGAGAACGCAAGTGATAAACATGGTAGATTTCTAACCTATGAAAAATATTTGAAAGTTTGAAACAGATTTGAAATTTAACGTAGTTAACAAACTGGGCATAGTGCTACTTCCGATTCCAACATTGAAGACAGTTTCACTTTTAACGCACGCGCTTCACTTGGCATTACTACCTTTTTTGAGGTTAGATTCTTCATTTACCGTATTTACCGGCTGATTTACTCGATCCACAAATGGATCCGGTAGATGGATCTGGTAGATATGGTACAATTTTCGAACACGGTAACTATTAACCACTCGTGTTTTCGAACGCAATTGGTAGATGCGGTATCTACCGGTAGAATTTCCGTAAATGTCTACTGTTTGGGGACTGAGCGAAGCAAAGTTCTCAATTTTATCTGAGATCGGTAATTCCTTAACATTCGTGATGCTTATACTATTTTTTGCATTATTTAAAAGAAAAATAAGATTTATTGATTATTTTGACATATTAAAATTTTTTAGTTGTCATTTTTGAAGAAAGCTTGATTTTTGTTTTTATTTATTTACCGTCTCGCCTCCTGCACGTGATGTGTTTCACCTACCGACGTGAGTCACATCACTTACCGTTCAGTAATTTGTAAATAAGACCTACTTGCCCGGTTGCACAAACGGTCATCAACGCATTGTTCGATTAACGGTTCATCAAATCGAACAAATTCGAATCAGTTTCCTTGTTCTTATGATATTTAAATCATTGCTGTCAAAAATTCGCGTTGCATTTGTTCGTTTTGATGAACCGCTAACCGAACAACGCGTTGATTAACGTTTCTGCAACCGGGCAACTGTCTTGGAAACACTATCGGTAAATTTAAAAAAATAACCCGATTGTGAAAAAACGTAATTAACAAATATTTGATTGATTTTAATTTAAACTCATTATTTTTTCATACATAGCCTACTGAAAAATAACTAATAAAATCAAATTTATTTAAATTTCAATTAAGTTTTATTAATATTTTTGTCATGTAAGGATACAAAATAAACAGACAGTTAAATTCAGAAAAAAAATACTCTTTCCAATGGGCCTAAAAAATACATGTCGTTTCGTTTAAGAAAATATAACTTTGTATTGTAACTTTGAGAACCACTGGTTTGAGTTATCTCGTTTAGCAGATTTATCTTTTATTTGTTTTTATTAACGGCCGTATTCCAGCAACCTATATAGGGCGGGCGAAGGTGGTAGGCGCCCGGGGCGCTATTAAAGCTAACGCCACTGCCGCATTCTGTTCAAAACCGCAAGTCTTGTAGATCTATAAATCTGTAAATAATTAACAAAATCGTATCGAAAGCTGCCACTCTCGTGTATAATTTTTATTCAAAACTTTAAAAAATATAAAAATATATAATTCATTCTACCGGAAATAGTCGACGCCAAAATGTTGCAATTAAATTCGCCCACAACTTTGCAACGGCGGATCCTGGATCCAGTTCCAGGCTGGGAGGGGATGCCATTAACCCACCTTGCATACAGTTATGCATATATGGTGGGTAAGCAATTAATCCGAAAAAAAGGGGAAATGCTCCCCCCTTGAAAATTTTCTAGATCCGCCCTTGCAACTCTCTATTTTTTCAATCATCCTGTAAATAAATTCTGTAGTCATATATTTAAAAAAAGTGTATGTATATACATTTCCAGTAATACCATTAACTAGTTAAGCTAAACAAAACTTTTTAATTAATAATTGTTTATGTATTTAATTGTATTTATTTATTTCAATTGTGTCCGTAAAATTAAGACGAAATATTGGGTCTGTTCGATGACTTGAACAAGGTGGTTACAGTGTTATCTTTTAACACTGAAGCGTTTTGTTAAAAATGTACAATTTGGGAGGAGAAAAATTTCAGAACTAGTTCACACTTATATAAACCGACTCACAATGAAGTGTAGATAATGCAGACAGGACTGGTAGAATGGCGTACTCAGGGGGAGGGTGATGGGGGCGATCGCCCCCCCCCCCTAGACCTACACATATTTTTTTATAACAGTGATATTTCGAGTTAGTCGTAACAAATGTTATAAAATTGCTCTAAGTAAATTTGACTTAAGTATCGTTCACAATAAAAAAGAAATTGCAATTTGTGAAAAAAATTAACGTGATGAAAAAATTGCGGTAGAATTTCTAAGAAAGAGACAGCCATTTTTAAGCACAAATCATACTTTTAGGTGACAGATTATCTTGTTTAATGTTTCTAATATTTTTAATGTAAAGTTCCTATACCAAAATATCTTTAAAAAATCTTTGCTTTTATTTTAAATATGAGAGAATAAGTATATGAAATTGTTTAAAATACATATATGTATGTTGGGGTGAACCTTAAAGGAGTCAAGTCGAATTTTAACCGGGACGCCCCCTAAAATGGTTGCAAATAAATAAAATAAAATAGTGATGGCAATGGTTTCGCTTAATATTAATATTTTATCGTGCCAAAATGCCCTTGATTTTCTCTTTAAATAATATTGGGGTTAGACACATTTTTAAACATTATTTTGTCCATCCAATAGGAAGTTTCAAAAATCCACTCAATGTTGGAATATATACTAGAATAATCCGAGTATATGTGGCCAAAATTTGAAGTCACAATCATTATTCTTAAGATAATTATAGATTGTTAAACTATCGCCCAAAAGCCCAAAAAAGCTAACTACAATTGATTAAAGAATATTGATTGGGACTTTAAATTTTGTCCACAAATTTTTGGGACACTCTAGTATATATTCCAATATTAACTGGATTTTTCAAATCTCTTATTGCCTTTGACAAAAATACAGTTCCAAAATGTGTCAAAACCCAATGTTATTTAAATGGGGAAAAATCAAGTGCATTTAGGTACGGTCAAATATTAATATTAAGCGGAATCATTGCCTGCGCATTTTTTTTTTTTTTTTTTTATTATTTGAAACCACTTTAGGAAGCGGCCCGAATATAATTCGACTTCACCACTTTTAAGGTCCACCCTAAAATATATTTTAAAAAAATCGCGAAAAGTAAATAAACAAAAATTATATATAAATTTCCCCTATATCACGCCCCCTAGACCAAAATCCTGGAAACGCGCCACTGGAAGGGGAACAAGCAACAAATATTTACAAACTCCAAACTTTTATGCATTACTCATTATGCAATCAGTAAACTTGTGACAGCTGTCAAAATAAATTTGCGAGAAATCTTAAAATCTTAAATTTCAAAGAAAACAAATAGCTTCATCTAGTGCTACATTTGTAATACCATGTGCTCATATAAAATTAAACAAGGAAATGCACGTCAGCAATCCTTTCCTGCCTTGATAAACTTCATTATGACAGGTAATTTGAATAAATACAGATGTCAACTATCAATTAAATTTTGTTGCAGAAAATGCTATGTTTTTCTTAACCTTACGCATTAGCACTATGTATTAAAGTTATGTCTTATGCATTATCATTACGCATTAAAAAAGTAGCTGTGAATGTAGCTTAAATGTCAGATTTGAAGCTGTTTTGGTTAACCTGAAATTTGTTGTTATTTTTGATTGTTTTAAATATTTTTTTCATTTTTAATTTGCCTGTTGAACTGATAGTGTTTTTGAATCGAGCAGATCTATTATGTTTTCTTATATTCTAATAAGTTCCTAATTGAATTTCACATTTAAATGATACTTTATTAGTAAAGATTTTACCGCCGGTTTTTCATACAAATTAAATTAGCTTTCATAATATTAACGAACAAAAAAGTATATATAAAAATATGAAAGAAATTTTAGTTTGTTAAACCACGCATTAAACTCTTTATACCAACTGTAAAATAATATGGAATAATAAATTTCCGTTATTTCCAAGAAATAACTGAAGAACTTCTCTAATTATCCGTTAGGCGAAGCTTGTTATACCTCTGAATAACAGATGGCAGCGCCACACAATTTCAAAGATTTCAATGCTACATTAGAACATGAACTTGTTAACATTTAGGTCAATATGTAAAAAATGCAATTATCAAATATGGCTATTAACGTGGGTAATATCCACATACAAACTGTACTACAGTTATAGATTTTAAATTTGATAATGGCATATTGAATATTTGCTATTATAAATAATAGAATAGGTTCTGTAAAATATACGGTGTGATCTCAAGCGAAGATACTAACCATACAGTTTAAAATAAAATGCGCCATCAACCTCTAGGTTAATATTTATTTGTATAATTTATTGATATGATGAATATATTTATTGTTTTATAAGCAAACTTTATTTTCTTACCCTCCAAACTTTCTACTCAGTAGGTACTTTTCCAAAAATGCAGAGAGTCTGAGACAGAAGCTTCCCAGATACAGTGAAAAAAATCTGATGTGGACACCACACGATTTCCTTGTACGCATGTATATAACATTTATATTTTTATTTTTTTGTTATTTTTGGTCCTAATCCATAGCAAGCTTCATTACAAAAACCAAAAAGTATACATGTTTTAAATTTGCATATCTCGCTTATACAATGGGCTAATTTAATAATACTTGATGTGCTAGATGCAGAATTTAATTCTCTAAAACTCTTATTTGAAGCATTTATTTTTAAAATTGAAATGAAACCATTTTATTCAAGAAAAACTGTTAACAACTTCAGGTAATATATCACTTCCGGTTAGCCTGTTTTAACCATAACCTACTATGTTATTCCAATTGACATAAAAGTCTTATATACCAAATTTGAAAAGTTTTGGATTGTATTTTAAAATAGTTTTCAACTTTTTACGGCTTACCGTTTTTGAGTTATGTGAGATACGTATGCACGTACGTACGTACGTGTGTACGTCACGACGAAATTAGTCAAAATGGATTCTGGTCAAAATAGATATTTCCGCAGAAATATGAAAACCGAAATTTTTCGCGATTACAATACTTCCTTTACTTCGTACAAGGAAGTAAAAAACAGACAGGCAGGCCCGTATTACGAGCGCTTTTGCGGAGCACAGTTTTACATTATATTCTTGTAAGTTGAAGATGGCTAAAACCCGAAAAGTTTTTGTACTTTTATTGTTTTAATCGTATAAACTGTAACCATTGAATCAAAAATTTTGGAAATTGATATAAATACTATTGTACGAGTAATTTTGTCCATTGAATGTAATGGTGTTTGTATGAGCACCCAATTTTGGATTAAAACCCAACAATGGGTAATGCAAGCCTGTAGATAATTTAATAATGTTTTATTTTTATAATAACACAAATCTCGAAAAAATAACATTTAAATGTATTTTTCTAAGAAAAACAGTTTTTAGCTTCAAGTAAAGTACCATTTCCGATCATCCGAGTTACACCAAAATCGAATGTCTTCTTCCCATATTAGAATAAGGTAGAAATAGAAGGCTTAAAATTTTTCTGAATGATAGTACTTGAGTTAAAGTGAAGGATACACACACACACGCACACGCACACGCACACGCACACGCACACGCACACGCACACGCACACGCACACGCACACGCACACGCACACGCACACGCACACGCACACGCACACGCACACGCACACGCACACGCACACGCACACGCACACGCACACGCACACGCACACGCACACGCACACGCACACGCACACGCACACGCACACGCACACGCACACGCACACGCACACGCACACGCACACGCACACGCACACGCACACGCACACGCACACGCACACGCACACGCACACGCACACGCACACGCACGCACACACATTCACCCACAAATAATAAAGTTAGGGTCTATTTCCGGTTAGATCGGAAGTGCTACTGCTTTGAGCATATTTTAGTTCAAACGGTCATGTGGGAAAACCCTTAGATACCAAATTTCGTAAAATAATATTGCGTAGTTTTTAAAATAAGCGTAAGCTCGTCCTGGGACACCCTGTATAACCTTAAAAAGTTACCTGATACATACATAAAAGTAGGGCAGTCAACTTTATATCTTACACAAATGCAAGAAAGAAAAAAAATGGTGGGGCCACAATGTCCCTCCATCCGGAATTTAAAGATTAATAAACAATTAAAAAATATATGCAAGAATAATGAAAAAATTAAACTAACTAATTAATTAAATTAATGTTTAATTTTACAATGCTAAACGAGCCAACTTATATTGTATAATTATAATATATTTTGTACTTAAGACAGTGTGCTCGTATTTATGTTTAATTGCAAGAAATTTCCACTTGAAATGGAGAAATAGCCGTGAAATATAAGAAATCTAGAAATAAATTACTGTAAATTTATATTTACGCGCGATAGTAAATAATTGTAGTAATTCAATACTTGACACCTGAGTAAGTATGAGGTTGGCTCGCTACCTGCACAAATAAATTGGATGATGTGAACCAGATCTAGTGAGACACTTGTTTAATGACAAAAAAATCTAATACTTCATTTTACAAATTAAATTTATTATTGACATACAAATATTAATTAGACACTGTGTAATATGATTATTCCAGTAAATAAATTGATCGCCTTCGAGTGTGATGACTTGAATAACGTATGTCCCAAAAGTTTTGTCACAAATTTGTTTAAAACATTTTAAAAAGTAATCATGGTTTTAAGGCAATTTTTCAGAACAGATATAATTAACAGCTTTATAAACAACAAAATTTTTATTTTAAATTAAATGTAAAGGTCCATAGTCTTCAACAATGCGCAGTCTTCTGGAAACATCTCGCATCAAGGCTTGAACCGTTGCAACATCAATCTCTCGAATTTTTCTAAAAATCCGCCGTCTTAATTGTTGCTCGTTTTCGGCTTCCCAACCTCCATCATACGCTTTTCGATACAAAATGGCCCAGAAATCTTCAATTGGCCGAGCCTGCGGTAAATTTGGGGGGTTGTCGTTTTTTGGCACAAAAGGTTGTGAGCATTCAGCCAATTTTGAGTTTCGCGTGCACAATGGCAGGAAGCCAAGTCCGGGTAAAACATAATATCATCTTGACCATGATTCTGGTGGATAAAATTAATCAATTTTGTTGCAATTGTTAATATAACTTTGACTGTCCACAGCTTCGCCTCTAACTCGCCCTATATAAGGTCTGGAAATCCCACCAATTGATATCGCGCACCAAACTAAAACTTTATCAGCAAATTTGGCCTTTGGCTTGTATTTTATAGCGTCTGGACATTCTTCTACATTGTCCGTGTAAAAACCGTCGTTTCATTTAATTTCGGAATTACTTAGAGTAAAGTACTTTTCATCATCTATGACGATGACTTTATTATTTGCAAAATGAGTGCGCCTTAAAGTACGGCAACATCTTGGTATTCTAGCTAGCTGATTTGGCTATTATTTAGGACATTTCTTTGTTTTGCAATATTCTATACCTTCTCTCTTCAGTTCTTTGGATATTGTATTCTTGGAAACACCGTATCGCCGTGAAAGTCTTCTCAATGAATGTTCAATTTTATTCTTGGCACTTTCGACTAACTGGTTTGTTCTATGTTCAGTTAACACTTTAGGTCTTCCACTTTTCGGAAGATTTACGCATGGTATACCTTGCTCACATTCTGCTGTCGCACGATATATGGTTTTCCGCGACACATTTTGATTTTCAAAAAGTCGGATTATTTGAACTTTAGGCATCTGCCCAACTAAATTATAAACGCTTTTTCTAAGATCTAATTTATATGCCATTACAACGCAATCGATTTCGGTAAATAAACTGTCATTAAAATGACAAATCATTGAATTACTTTTGTTTGCAAAGCCAACCCGATATTTTGATATTTTTTATTTTTTTCATAGAGTGTGACAAAACTTTTGAGACATACGTTAGTTGTTGTAAATAAATGAACTTGGGCAAATTGAGAAGTTCGCGGTCTTACACAGAGAGAGCAGCACTAGACGCTAGACGCACAATAATGTTAATAATATTAATTTCTGTCATTTCTAAAACATTAGTTCGCGCGTGATTCTATGGTGCACTTTTATAGTACAAATATTATTAAAATTAAACTAATAAATATTAAATAATTTTTTTTTAATAATTTTTATAAAAACTGCATTTTGAATTAACATCAATTCTTAATTATTAATGAAAGCAGGGATCTAACACTTTTACTTTTTACTTCCTTGTACATAGTAAAGGAAGTATTGTAATCGCGAAAAATTTCGGTTTTCAGATTTTAACGGAAATATCCATATTGACCAACTCTGAATCCATTTTGACTAATTTCATCGTGACGTCTGTACGTACGTATGTACGCATCTCGTATGACTCAAAAACGTTAAACCTTAGAAAGTTGAAATTTTGTATTTAGGACTATTATGACATCTAGTTGTGCACCTCCCTTTTTGGGCATTACATAATTTCCAGAAGTGGTACTTTACTTGAAGCCTATAATTGATTTGAATGAAAAACTATTTTAAAATATAATCCAAAACTTTTCAAAATTGGTATATGTCTTTTATGTCAATGGGAATAACAGTAGATTTTGGTTAAAATAGGCTAACAGGAAGTGATATATTACCTCAACGGTTTTTCTTGAAAAAAATGGTTTTATTTTGATTTTAGAAATAAATGCTTCAAATAATAGTTTTATGCCCGGTTTCATGAAAGCATGTTAAATCAATGATTTACTAATTGCCTTGTTAACTCTAATTACTGATTAAAGTACACTGGCTTGCAAAAAAATCGCGTACACCTTAAAAATCAAGTAACCGAGTTTTTGCAATTTTTTGGCTATGTAAATAATGCAAAGATTGACAATGTTGTCACTGTCATCACTATTTAATTTGATTTGGAGAAAGTTCTTCATTGTGGTCCTACTAGACTACTTGTACCTACTGTTAAATTACAAATATATTCCAGAAAAATGAAAGACTAACCAAGTATGTATTTGAATTTCTGTTAAATTTGACATCTTAATTGACACTAGTGACATTGACAAGTTAAAAATCAAGATCGACTCAATACAGCAAAAAACAGGTGTACGCGATTTTTTTGCAAGCCAGTGTACTTGTCCATTTCATGAAACTAATTCATTTGTCAACTTTGATTGATTTAATAATCGACCCGTTAAATTAAGATCTGGGGATTTTTTTGATATTTTATCATGTGTCAAAATGACAACATCAAATTAGAAAATTTATATTCGTTTTGATCAGGATTTAAAATATCAGAGTATTATAAAATTAAAATAAATATCCCATAATACAAATTATAAACATTTTAGATGAGATTTTATAAATATTCTTTTCAAAAAGGCGAGTGACAGCTGGGTCGTCACCTGTCACGTTGCGGCGTTATCGGAAAAGCAAGGATACACGTATCAATTTGGACATTCGTTTTAAGGAGAGTGGCATAACCAGTATGTCTTAAATCGTGATAGAATTCAACAATTGATTCATTCCAATAATTTGTGAAGTCTGTTGGGCAGAGGACTCCAAATGTGCACCAATTTTTGCTAAAAGAAACAGAACCGTATCTTTATCGAACCTAAATCTAATTTTGAATTCATCATTATCGTAGATATCAAAAGGATACTTCTGTTAGTGTTCTGTGCTTGCGATCTCTAAAAACTCTTCTTTATGGCAAATAGACGATTTCAGAAATTCAACTTCTGGACCCCAAAATACTGCAATTTTAAATGCTTACTTAACGGCACTAACTTAAAAAAGTAAATGTAGTGGTCGCTCAAATTTCTGAAATGGTCTATTATTTACCGTTACCAATATATTTAAAAATCGTCAATAAATATTTTATAATGTTTAAAACTTGTATTATAATAATGTAACTTACTTCTACGTTAATAAGCTAAATTCACTTTTTATATTTTATATAATAGGTAATTCAATGTGCAATTAATTGACTTGGTCAAAATTTAACCAGCCAAATTTCACCGATTAAATTAATCGGTGTTTTAACACTCCGATTAAGCTAATCAACTGCCATGAAACAAAATATCGTATTTAACAAGGCGATTAAAATTTAATCATTGATTAAGATTTTAATCAACTTTCATGAAACCGGGCATTAGAGAATTAAATTCTGTGTCTAGCAAAACCAATATTATTTAATTAGCCCTTTGTAATAAAGCTTGCTATGGTTTAGGACAAAAAATAAAATTAATGTTAATGTCAAATAGAGGATTACAGCGCAATTAATTTCAGAGAAATTAGGAAAAAATATTGAAAGTATATGCTTAATAATAAATATTAATAAAGAAATAAAACGACATAATTGAAATACTTCGGAAATGAGGGTATTTTTGTTATAGCAGCTTGTCACTCATATGAAATTCATATATATTATTTTGATCGGCGACTCAAAGACGGCCCATAAATATATAACTAATACCCACTTAGGGGCGGAGCTTACTACCAATGGAAGTAAAAAATTCAAATAGCGGAGGCGTGGCTATCAGTTCAGTAGTGCAATTCTTAAACAGTTTTTATTTGAATATAAATATTTTGCATTACACTTAATAATTTAATTACATTTCCAATTGTACAGTATAATAATATTCATTTATTTTTTATAAATATAATTTAGAAATATATTTCAAGAACATTTAGGTCCACGAAGAAAATAGTTTGATGTAAAAACGTATATTCGTGACGTCACATCTATATTTTCAAATTTCGGAGGACTATAACTTGCTTATTAATAGGGATTTTTTCAACGGATTTTCACAGACAGTCTTAGTTTTACTTATACGTTCATATGAAATTATATTTAAAAAATGGTGGAATCTCCTATTACGTCAAATACGTGCAATTTTATAATGAGACCCTTAGCGCAAAGCTTATCGTAGATGGCAGCATATGGACACTCTCCTAAGTACGTATTACAATGTACAGACTTTTGTAAGAATACACAGATATTATTGTGTGTAACCGTGACTTTTCATGGTTGTGGCACATTATATAAACACAAAATATAGTATAATATACAATAGGTGCAATAAAACAAACGTGTTTAACAAATACGTAGTCTAAATTAATTATTTTTGTTTTTATTAATAGCTAAGTTTGACGTTCGTTTAACGTTTCAAAGTCTTTTGAATGTTAAAGTAACTAGCCCAGTAGCAAACCAATCGGGAGAAATAATGTGCTAAGGCTCTCATTGGGTCTATATTTTATGTTGGTCCTGCGTACAAGTAAGTCGAGTGGTGTCCACATCAGATTTTTTAGTTGTTATAACAAAGTATAAATAAATCGAAAAAGAAATTAACATTGCAAATATTCAAAAAGCCTATGGTCACATTTTAACATTTAAAACTTTTCCATTCATACATTGACATTAGACATCAATGAAGTTGAGCATTTTTTCAAACGCGCTAAAAATGGGTGTCATTTTATATATAGTTTTAATATTTTTTTTTTCTACAAACACTTTTAAAAATTGAATTTTTAACACGGCATACTTCAATTAAAAATGCCATATTTTAATTCTTGTGTTAAAAATAAATTACCTTGGTAATGACGAATAGAACAACAAATCGACATGTTTGACATACGTCAATTTTTTTACAAATACAAATATAAATGAAATAAATGTGTTTGTAGAAAAAATAGTGTATGATATACGTGTTAAAAGTGATTTTATTTTGTTCGAAGTTTTGGATCACTCCGCTTCGCGTCGTGTTCCAAACTTCCTTCTCACAAAATAAAATGTCACTTTTAACACTTATATCATAAATAACTATTTTGGCTTTATCCCAGTATCAATATCAATTTATTGACAACATTACAATAGCAACAACTCAAAACACGCTCTTGGGTGTTATTTGGTATATAACAACCCCGAAAGCAGGGTTGTTATGATGATAATAATAACATATCAGTTGTCGTTAAATTATTTAATAGTTGAGATTTCTTTTAAAAACTTGGAGAAGAATAGAATTGTACGAAATATTCAGGTATGAGGATTTTTTCATGAATTCTTTTAAATACTGAACTAGGAAATCACAGGAATACATAACTATGTTTTGCTTAAAACATATGGGCGACTACGGTACCTGATTAATAAAACAGGGGTGCATTTAAAATATTTTTAACAAAATATTTTGACTTTAAACAATTAGTTTGGCAATAGGGGATTACAGCTCAATCGAATTAAGAGAAATTAGTAAAAAATAGTAAAAGTAGATGCATAATAATGATTATTAAAAAAGACATAAAATGATATAATTGAAATTCTTCGGAAATAATGGGGTTCTTGTTTTAGCAGCTCGTAACTCATATATATTCCATATATATTATTTTGATTGGCGACTCAAAGACCACCTATAAATATATAACGAATACCGAGTTAGGGGGTGGACTCTACTACCAATGGAAGTAGACAAATTCAAATAGCGGACACGTGGCTACAAGTCCAGTACTGCAATTCTCAAACAGTTTATATTTGAATATAAATATCTTGCATTAAACTTAATAATTCAGATACACTTGCAATTATAAAGCATGTAGACTTGTACAGTGTTATAATATTAATTTGTTTTTTATAAATATAAATTAAAAATAGCATACATTTTATGAACATTTTAGATTCACGAAGAAAACAGTTTTATATAAAAACATATTTGTGACGTCACATCTATATTTGCAAACTTCGGGGGATCATAACTCGCTTCTTAACCGGATTTTCACCAATAAGACTTTGATGAAATTATAAAAAAAATTATGGAATCCTCTATTCTATGAAATACGATTATTTTTAATTTCCTCTAACAGAGATTCCGACACAAAATAAAAGATGCTTAGAATTAATTTTTGTATAACTGTTATTTGAGGAATTTTTCTCTAAAATAATCCATACACGATTGATAGAGCTAAAACAATGCTAGTCACATCAGCGAGGAGTACGTTCCGCGCGATCGAATTCCACGCGGTCGAAATCCCGCGCGGTCGAAATCCCACGCGATCGAAATCCCATTCGATCGAAATGTACCCCCACCACTTTGTCCGTTCTACAGAAATTCAAATATTTCCCAGCCGTCGAATCGCACTCGGTCGAAATGTTACACGAAACAAATCTCTCGCTCCGTACCGCTCTCTTTATCGATCGTATTGCATTCTAACAATCTATGCTTCGTGATAGATTCGCGTCAAAGATAATATATTAAAAAAAAATTAAAACATATTATATTATTATACAACAAACTATTTAATGAATGAAGCAGGAATAGCTATTTGTGTATTAAGAGCGCAAAATGGGACATTGTCGATTGAGAGGTTGTTGCCGCGCGACGCAAGAGCGAGGCATTCTCTCGAAATCAACAATGTCCATTTGCGAAACACACACAAGATTTTTTCTACAGTCGCCACAATGGGGTCCTCCACTATAACAAAAATTTATTTTTTATTTATTTTTACTTATCGGTATTTTCCATTTTTCTTGAGCTATTGCTTCAACTATTTAACAAACTAGCAAACTAACAAACTAACAAACTAACAAACTAACAAACTAACAAACTAACAAACTAACAAACTAACAAACTAACAAACTAACAAACTAACAAACTAACAAACTAACAAACTAACAAACTAACAAACTAACAAACTAACAAACTAACAAACTAACAAACTAACAAACTAACAAACTAACAAACTAACAAACTAACAAACTAACAAACTAACAAACTAACAAACTAACAAACTAACAAACTAACAAACTAACAAACTAACAAACTAACAAACTAACAAACTAACAAACTAACAAACTAACAAACTAACAAACTAACAAACTAACAAACTAACAAACTAACAAACTAACAAACTAACAAACTAACAAACTAACAAACTAACAAACTAACAAACTAACAAACTAACAAACTAACAAACTAACAAACTAACAAACTAACAAACTAACAAACTAACAAACTAACAAACTAACAAACTAACAAACTAACAAACTAACAAACTAACAAACTAACAAACTAACAAACTAACAAACTAACAAACTAACAAACTAACAAACTAACAAACTAACAAACTAACAAACTAACAAACTAACAAACTAACAAACTAACAAACTAACAAACTAACAAACTAACAAACTAACAAACTAACAAACTAACAAACTAACAAACTAACAAACTAACAAACTAACAAACTAACAAACTAACAAACTAACAAACTAACAAACTAACAAACTAACAAACTAACAAACTAACAAACTAACAAACTAACAAACTAACAAACTAACAAACTAACAAACTAACAAACTAACAAACTAACAAACTAACAAACTAACAAACTAACAAACTAACAAACTAACAAACTAACAAACTAACAAACTAACAAACTAACAAACTAACAAACTAACAAACTAACAAACTAACAAACTAACAAACTAACAAACTAACAAACTAACAAACTAACAAACTAACAAACTAACAAACTAACAAACTAACAAACTAACAAACTAACAAACTAACAAACTAACAAACTAACAAACTAACAAACTAACAAACTAACAAACTAACAAACTAACAAACTAACAAACTAACAAACTAACAAACTAACAAACTAACAAACTAACAAACTAACAAACTAACAAACTAACAAACTAACAAACTAACAAACTAACAAACTAACAAACTAACAAACTAACAAACTAACAAACTAACAAACTAACAAACTAACAAACTAACAAACTAACAAACTAACAAACTAACAAACTAACAAACTAACAAACTAACAAACTAACAAACTAACAAACTAACAAACTAACTAACTAACTAACTAACTAACTAACTAACTAACTAACTAACTAACTAACTAACTAACTAACTAACTAACTAACTAACTAACTAACTAACTAACTAACTAACTAACTAACTAACTAACTAACTAACTAACTAACTAACTAACTAACTAACTAACTAACTAACTAACTAACTAACTAACTAACTAACTAACTAACTAACTAACTAACTAACTAACTAACTAACTAACTAACTAACTAACTAACTAACTAACTAACTAACTAACTAACTAACTAACTAACTAACTAACTAACTAACTAACTAACTAACTAACTAACTAACTAACTAACTAACTAACTAACTAACTAACTAACTAACTAACTAACTAACTAACTAACTAACTAACTAACTAACTAACTAACTAACTAACTAACTAACTAACTAACTAACTAACTAACTAACTAACTAACTAACTAACTAACTAACTAACTAACTAACTAACTAACTAACTAACTAACTAACTAACTAACTAACTAACTAACTAACTAACTAACTAACTAACTAACTAACTAACTAACTAACTGACTAACTAACTAACTAACTAACTAACTAACTAACTAACTAACTAACTAACTAACTGACTGACTGACTGACTAACTAACTAACTAACTAACTAACTAACTAACTAACTAACTAACTAACTAACTTACTAAGTAACTAACTAACTAACTAACTAACTTACTAAGTAACTAACTAACTTACTTACTAACCTAACCTAACCTAACCTAAACTAACCTAACCTAACCTAACCTAATCCAACCCAACCCAACCTAACCTAACCTCTAACCTAACCTAACCTAACCCAACCCAACCCAACCCAACCCAACCAAACTTAACCTAACCTATCCTAACCTAACCTAACCTTATCTAACCTAACCTTGATAAATTATTGCTAGTTGAACACAAAAGAACTCGTTATATTACTGAATAACACTATTTTAATAATAACTTTTATATTTTATGACTTTACAAACTTGACATTTTTGTCTTAAGAAATTATTGTTCTTCTTTTTTTCTTTCGGCTAACTTGATCTTGAATGTCTCATTTAATTTTATTCAACACTTCCTCCAAATTAAATAAGACATTTAATTAGTAATACCAATTTTATTACGAAGTTTTGTAAAACGCTGACGTTCTAGTGGTTTCGTTAAACCATCTGCCAGTTGATTTGTTCCTTCCACGTGTTCCAAACGGATTTTATTTGACAACAGCAAGTCACGTATATAAAAATACTTTACTACTTTATGCTTTGTTCTGTTATGAAAGGCAGGATTTTTCGCCAGTTTTATAGCACTTGCACTGTCAGTATAAAGAGTTGGTATGTCTGACGATACCCCAAGTTCCAATAATAGTCTACTGAGCCACACAAGTTCACGTGCACCTGCGTTCGCTGCGATAAGCTCTGCTTCGGTTGTTGATTGGGCGACGACTTCTTGCAACCGACTCTTCCATGTTACAGCTCCTCCAGATACGATGGCAACAACTCCTGACGTGGATCTTCTAGTTTCGTTGACTCCTGCGTAATCTGCATCGCTGTATACAACAAGTCCATCACCGTCTTTCTTGTAAAGAATACCATAATTAGCCGTTCCTCGTAGATACTTCAGTAAGCGCAAAATCTCATTCCAGTTTGCATTCGTAGGCTTCTCTAAGTGTCGAGCAATGCGTCCTACCGCAAAAGCAATGTCAGGTCGTGTTCCTACCATTAAATACATAAGGCGACCAATGGCTCTGCGATAAAGAGTTTTGTCAACCGTATCTTCTGTTCCACTTTCGGCTCGTTGGCAAGGTGTATGAACTGGATTTGCTTCAGTCATTCTAAATTCTTCCAAAATTTTCTTTGTGTATTTTGTTTGATTTACGTAAATTGAACCATCTTCACGTTGTACAATTTGCATTCCAAGATAATTATCTAAAGTTCCAGTAGTAATTTTAAATTCATTCTTCAAATCTTGCAAAAACTTTTCAATTTCTTCTTTATCAGTAGCAATGACAAGCCCATCGTCTACATAAATTGCTACACACAATAGGTTACTGCCATTTCGACGATAAAATAGACAGGGATCGGCAGAACTTGTCTTCATTCCTGTCTTTTTCATGAAGGTTTGAAAACGTGCATTCCAGCACCTTGGAGCCTGTTTTAGTCCATACAAGCTGCGACGCAATTTGCATACACGTCCGGTTCCATCGTCAAAACCTTCTGGTTGCTCCATATAGATTACATCTTGTAGATCACCGTACAAGAATGCCGTCTTCACGTCAAACTGACACATCGACATATTTTTCTTTGCTGCAGTAGCCAGTAATACTCGTATGGTATCAAATCGTGCTACAGGGCTGAATGTTTCTTCAAAATCAATACCCTCTTTCTGTGCACAGCCTTTCGCTACCAAACGTGCTTTATATAATGAATTCCCATCATTATTTGATTTTATTTTCAGTACCCAACGATTGTGGAGTATTTTAACATTATTCGGTCGAGGAACTAAAACCCAAGTACCATTTTCATCTTGTGATTGCAACTCTTCTTTCATTGCATTCAGCCACTGGTTTTTACTTGGTGAATTTATTGCTTCTTCGTACGAGGCCGGAGTGTCAAATGTATGTTGCGTATCTGCCATACACGCCCACTCACCACTTTTCATCCATTTAGGCTTTTCTTGGTGACGAATACTTCGACGGACAGTTTCTTCGTCTCTTCCTCCGGAACTTGACTGTTCCTCGTTTAGTTCAGACGGTTCTTCATCGATATTGTTTTCTTCTTCTTCAATACTTTCGCTTATAACATCTTCCTCGTTCGGCTTAGTAAATATTTTATCCTCTAATTCATTCTCGTCAATAGATTTTTCAATCACAGTCACAGATTTTGACGTTGAACAAGTTTCTTCGTGTTTAAAAATAACATCACGGCTACATATAACTCGATGCTTTGACGGCACCCAAATACGCCAACCATCTTTGTTATTTACATACCCAATGACATTACCAGCTAAGCTTTTGTCATCGAACTTCTTTCGTAGTTGTTTTGGTACATGAACGTAACATTTCGTACCAAAGATTCGTAAATGTTCAAGATTTCTTAGCGTAGTATTATGCCAAAGTTCGAATGGTGTTTTGTGTTCTATTGGTGTTTTCGACGTACGATTTAAAACATATACGGCAGTATTACATGCTTCTGCCCACAGTCCCCTTGGTAAGTCGCTTGAATTCAGCATTGACCTTGCTGCTTCAACAATAGTGCGCATTTCTCGTTCAGCAGCACCATTCAATTCTGGAGTATATGGCGGAGTTACTTCAAATGTAATGCCATGTTTCATTACAATTTTCTTCACCACGTTGTTTACAAATTCTCCGCCACCGTCGCAACGTAGAAACTTCACTGTGTGTCCAGCTGTCTTCGTTTCATTCAGAAACGTATCCAAACACTCAGACACCTGCGCTTTAGATTTAATTAAAAATATACGACGCCATTTACTGTATTCATCCTTAAATAAGACGAAATATTCAGCACCGCCTATCGATTTTGAATTCGGACCACAGACATCTGCATTAATTCTCTCGCCGACTATTTTAGAACGTTCTGATCGCTCTGGTGCAAACGACATGCGATGTGACTTCCCTTTTGCACAACCTTCACAAAATTCGTCCTTATCTTCAAATTCAATACACATGCGTTTTAATAAAGCTTTCGTTTGCGCTTTATTTACATGAGCAAATCTTTCATGATATATTTGCAATGAATTTTTCTGTTTTGCGACATTTATCATCACTCGTTCTTTTGATTTGATGACGTGCATATCCATAACATACTGTCCACCAAGAAACGATGCTTTCGCACAAATTTGTCCACTTCTGTTACGAATTACTGCTCGATTGTTTTCAAATGTTATTTTATTGCCGTGTTTCGTCGCACTCTTCACTGAGAATAATTGATGACATATGTCTGGTGTATACCAAACATCATAAAGTATAGCGTCATTCGAAATACCATTATAATTCATAGAAACTCGAATCGTTCCACTACCATAAGCTAAAATTTTTGAACCATTTGCGAGTTCTACATGTTGAGGCACATTAAATGGTTTATATGTTTCAAAGTTTAATTTATTATGCGTCATATGAAACGATGCTCCACTATCGCATGTCCAACCATCAACATGATCAACATCATTCTTAAAATTAGCACAAGCTGAAAACGCACCTGATTTTCGATTTTGTTCCACCTCATTGGATTTCATTTTACGTGGTTGCATTTGCGGACATTTATATGCAGGATGTCCTCTTTGTTGACATTTGTAACACTTCCATGGGAAATAATCTTTATCTTTTTCAATATTCTTCGTATTTCTAGTATTTTCTGGAATTGACGTACTTTGACTTTTGTTACCAGTTCCATTGATAAATTTCTTCTTTCCGAAGGTACACTTTGTTTTTGCTGAAAATGCCCCTTTTTCTCCAAGCATTGATGTTGCTTTGGAACGAAGTTCAATGGTACACAATTTTTCAATCAATAAATTGACATTTTGTTGTTTTACTTCGATTGCTTCCCACACATTTCTAAACTCATTGTAATCTGGACCAAGTGTCGACATAATTCGACCAATTAACAATTTTTCGGACATTACTGATTCTTCGTGCTTCTTTAATTCATTGTTGACATCGTAGAATAATGACTGCATCTTTGCAATATGCATGCTAATATCGTCAGACTCATTACGTTTAAACGTGAAAAATTCTTCCATAAGCATGTTCAAACGTTGTGCTGTACTACGTTCAAACCGAGTACATAAACGTTCCCAGATTTCTCGCGCTCTTGTTGATCCTAACACAAGCTGAACATAATTCTTGCCCAATGCTCTCGCAATTATACTGGCCGCTTTAGAGTTCTCAGCCTTATATTTTGCGAGTGCTGCATCTTGAACTGTCTTTTGAGTCGCATCTTCTTTAGTCGATTGTACTGGTTCTACACATTTTCCTAATACAAGATCGTCTAATCCTTCAGCTTCGAGCACTAACAATACGTGCCATTTCCATTGTGGCCAATCTTCTTCATGTTCGAGCTTATCAATTTCATATTTATGCGTACTCATAATGAATATTTTCTTAAATTTTATAAATTACAAGCACAAGTTGAACGTATCTGGGCCCATAACCTGATAAATTATTGCTAGTTGAACACAAAAGAACTCGTTATATTACTGAATAACACTATTTTAATAATAACTTTTATATTTTATGACTTTACAAACTTGACATTTTTGTCTTAAGAAATTATTGTTCTTCTTTTTTTCTTTCGGCTAACTTGATCTTGAATGTCTCATTTAATTTTATTCAACAAACCTAACCTTACCTAACCAACTAACTAACTAACCTAACCTAACCTAATTTAACCTAACCTAACCTAACCCAACCCAACCCAACCCAACTCAACCTAACCTAACCTACTTAACCTAGCCTAATCTAGCCTTATCCAACGTAACCTAACGTAACGAAAAGTAACGAAACGTAACAAAACGTAACGTAAGAAAAAGTAACGAAAAGTAACGAAAAGTAACGAAAGTAACGAAAAGTAACGAAAAGTAACGAAAAGTAACGAAAAGTTACGAAAAGTAACGAAAAGTAACAAAACGTAACGAAACGAAACGTACCAAAACGTTACGAAACAAAACGTAATGAAACTTAACGGAACGTAACGTGACCCGACGAAACTTAACAGTGCTTAAGAACACGTAACGAAACGAAATGATACGTAATGAAACTTAACGAAATTGTCCTAGCAAAATAATAACCTTCGGCTTTGTAATTAATTGTCTATATAATCATCTTTTAATTGGAGCATGTTATTTCTGTTTAAATAAATAAATAAATACATATAAAATAAATAACTCAACCTAATCTAATCTAACCCAACCTAACCTAACCCAACCCAATCCAAGCCAATCCAACCTAACTTAACCTAATCTAACGAAACTTAACAAAACGTAACGAAACGCAATGACACACTTAACCTAATCTAACGAAACTTAACAAAACGTAACGAAACGCAATGACACGTAATACCCCTTCGTTACTAAACGTAATAAAACTTAAAACTTAACGAAACGTAACGAAACCGACAAAACGTAATGGTTTTTAAGGATACGTATCGAAACGTAACAAAAATTAACAAAACGTAACGAAACATAACGAAACATAACGTAACGTAACCCTCAGATTTATAACGAAACAACGTAACTTAACAATACTTAACGAGACCTAACGAAACCCGACGAAACGTAACGGTTTTTAAGGATACGTATCGAAAAGTAACAAAACTTAACAAAGCGTAACGAAACATAATGTAACGTAACTCTCAGATTTTATGTACTTAGTTGTCTGTATAATCATCCGTTAATTGAAACTTGTTATTTCTGGTTAAATAAATAAAAAATTGCAATATTTCGTCTGTTACTAAATATATTTTATATACAACCGGTTAATAATGTTAACTTTATTCTTATCAAAATCATTACTTAATGTTCTTCATTATTAATCGAGGGAAATAAAAATGACACGTACTCCCTAGGGAAATAAAGTGATTCAAGGCCATTGATAGTGCCACCTAGGAAGAATTTTATATTCTTTGTGTTCTATTATTAACTGATATTGATTAACAGATATGTTGAATATTATCAATTATATTTATTTTGGATAAAAATATAATCATTTTTGTGAAAATAAATTTAATAAAATAAATTGAAGCCTATTTATTTTCATATTTTTTTGATAGATGGCGTAATCTCTTTTCTCTGAAAACATTTGTTTTGTCTTTACAAACTAACCTAAAATTCTGTCATACTGGTATACATTTGGTAGTGTATTAAATATTGAGAATGAGAGACGAAGAAAGTGAATTGTGTACACCTCCAGACATAGCGGAAGCAGCACAGAATGTAGTGTTGAACTTGCTGCCTGCAAAATCAAGAAAATTGTACGAAAAAGCTTACGAGGAATTCATTGCTTGGTGTAAGAACAAATGTGTAACCAACTATAGTGAAAATGTTCTGCTTGCATATTTTGATGAGAAAGCCAAACGACTAAAGTCATCTTCGTTATGGAGTACATATTCGATGATAAAAGCGACTCTATCTATTAACAATAACGTTGATATAGGCAAGTTTACTAAACTGACAGCGTTTCTAAAGCGCAAATCTGAAAATTACAAACCAAAAAAATCAAGTATTTTAACAAAAGATCAGTTAGACAAATTCATGAATGATGCTCCTGACGACAGTTTTTTGCTGATGAAGGTATTTGTCATTTTACATATCCAAAAACTAATAAATAATAATAAGTATTTACTAAATAGGTGGCAGCAATATTTGGCATTGGTGGTGCATGCCGGTGCGACGAATTGCTACAGCTTACAATTGATGACATCCAGGATTTGGGAACGTCACTCGCAATTACAATACGTGAGTCGAAAACAAAAATTCAGCGAATGTTCTCCATAATTGATAATAAAGAAAAAACACCGAATTATTTACATACTTACCGAAAATATGCGAACTTACGTCCAAGCCATACACCCCATAAGCGTTTTTTTATATATTATAAGAACGGCAAGTGTTCTTCACAAGCTGTGGGGAAAAATACATTGGGGAAAATACCTTACAATATAGCAACGTTTCTTAAATTATCAAATCCTGTAAATTATACAGGACATTGCTTTCGTAGGACCTCCGCCACTTTACTTGTTGATGCTGGAGGGGACATATTGAGCCTTAAGAGGCATAGGGGATGGAAATCCTCAAACGTGGCGGAGGGCTACATAGAAAATTCGATGAAAAGAAAAATTGAGACCGCTAAAATGATTTTAGCTGTAAACAACAACGAAAACATGGTTCCGTCATCTTCAGTTGAGACAAGTTCCTTGAGAATGGAAACAGATACTGAAATATGGAAAGACTTTGCAAACGAAGTAGAAACAGAGAAATCTGAAGAGATTACAATACTTCGTGGAGAAGGAATGAGCACTAGCTCTCCAAAAATTACAATTAATAATTGTCAAAATTGCCATATAAACATTAATATTAAATGAATTTATAATATTTCTTGATAAAATTTAAAAATAAATATATTTTTTTCGTTTATAGAAATGTGCTTCATTTTTAATACTTTTACATGCTGTTAATAGTCTCTTTTGACAAATAAAGAATTTTTCCGTTTGTATATAAAACTTTGTATATAACACGGGAGTAAAGTGTCATTATTTGCCTCAAGCGATTGCATCCCTCGGGCTACGCCCTCAGGATTCAATCTGCGCTCTCGACAAATAATGACGAACTTTACTCCCTTGATATATAAACTACTATTAAAATTAAAAACAATCACACTTACGATTTTGCTTTCTAGGTTTTACATATGAACGGGTTAGTGTTACAACTTGATGTATTCAAAAAGACTCTACGATTCATTACAGTAGTGCTACATGCAAAACAAAAGTTTTCCGTAGAAAAATCAAAGCCCCCCCCCCTTCCCTGAAAGCAAATTAACTCTATTTTACGGTATTCGCGAGTATAAAGACATCGAATCCATCTGGTGGCGGTTTTATAAAGCATACTATAAAGTATAGATAAGGCGTGTTGTCATTTAAATCGTGTTCTGTTGTTTTGAATTTTTGTATAAAAGCTTGTCTAAGTGCAATGGCAAACAAGCAAATTTGTAATACAAATTGTTGCGTATATGGATGTCATTCAAAGGCTTCTAGAGAATAGCTATTTGTGTATTAAGAGCGCAAAATTGGACATTGTCGATTGAGAGGTTGTTGCCGCGCGACGCAGGAGCGAGGCATTCTCTCGAAATTGACAATGTCCATTTGCGCTCGAAACACACACAAGATTTTTCTACAGTCGCCACAATGGGGTCCTCCACTATAACAAAAATTTATTTTTTATTTATTTTTGCTTATCGGTATTTTCCATTCTTCTTGAGCTATTGCTTCAATATAATCTAAGCATTTTATACTTTCGTTTTTGTAAATGAATGTCCTATTTTATTTTCACAGCAGTGCGGCATTTTGTTTGGTTATGTAACATACCGACAGAGCAGTTACATGTCAGATTGACTTGTTAAGTGGGTAATGTGTAACTACAGTGTCATTAATTCCTGACTAAACGTTTCCATTAAGAATGTAGCCAAGTAACATTTCTCAACATTGTAGAGTTAGAAATTTGAGGAGCGAGCGCTTTTTCTACTTTGTCGCTCTAGAGCGGCAAAATGACATTTTGCATTGACAAAAGAAAGCGCAAATGGCTACTTTGTATATAGACTGTACAAAAAGAATTTACCTGTACATTTTAAGTAAACATGATAGTTTACTAGTTAATAATTAAATTTATTTTCAAGTAGACAAGTATGTGTAGATACATCAAGTTACCGTTATTGTCAAAATATGCCGAGTGGAAGATATAATATATTTGGAAATAACAACAACATAAGATTTATAATAGACACAGTAATACATAATTTTACAACTGAAATAAAGAACGAACTGCTTATTCACATGATATGAGAGCTAATTTAAAATGGCGGACCAGAAATATCAATAATTTTGCTTAAAATGTATAGGTAAATTCTTTTCCTGCTTCATTCATTAAATAGTTTGTTTTATAATAATATGTTTTAATTTTTTTTAAATATATTACCTTTGACGCGGAACAACCACGAAGCATAGATTGTTAGAATGCAATGCGATCGATAAAGAGAGCGTTACGGGAGCGAGGGAATTGTTTCGTGTAACATTTCGACCGGGTGGGATTCGACGGCATGGAAATATTTGAATTTCTGTAGAGCGGACAAAGTGGTGGGGGTACATTTCGATCGGCTGGGATTTCGACCGCGTGGGATTTCGACCGTGCGGGATTTCAACCGCGTGGAATTCGACCGCGCGGGATGCTTCGTCAGCGAGGACTGTCACGTTAGACTGGTTGAATTCTACCGTCATGATGAAAGTATAAGTATACCGAAACTTCTATTATGTAAGTATAAATGCAGTGACTGAAATTTGATAACATTTAAATGTCAAATATCATATTTTCATTTTTAATTTAATAAAAAAGATGTTGAAAACAATTTCGTATGTACACTGTCGTAAATTTAACCTTTCCGCTTGCAGACAAAGTTGTTTTTACTCACTTGTATCATAATGAACTATTATGTGGGTACGCATTTTCACTTATAAGTAGGTTCTACGATATATTTAATTTTACTTTGAATATTTATGTAGTACGAGTAAAACACAGAGAGTTGGCCCATCCAAGTCTTCGGCTTTTAAAAAATTACTTGTCGCATATGAATTTTGAATATAAATAATTGAAAACGAAATAAAAATTGCTATATATTTTGTATTTTTATACCTATAATAATGTAATTAAAGTTTTTAGCGTAAAATGATCGCCATGTTGTGACGTCAGCGTCATTACAGTAGTCCAGTTTCCCCATGAAAATGTCACTATAAAGTGGACCATGCATATTTTGCTCATAAATTCGCGATTGGCTTTACACATATTCTAACAAACATATATTTAATATAACCGAGTAATTTTTTATTAAGATCAAATGAAAATTTACTTATTAAATAAATTTATATTATAATTTATGTTTTAATTATTGTAATCTCAATATTTGTCATTGGTGTAATCATTTAGTAAATGTTGGATTACTTTTTATTATGAACTATGCTTTATTATTGTAATCAATACTGTCTTTGTAGTATTTAATTGTACATAGAAAATAGTTTAAAAACTATTTTAATTATAATAATGGCACTAGGTGAGTATATGAAAACTTCAATATTATATTAAAGAAAGTCTTAAAGTCACATTAATTAAAGCGAATAATTAACTTGATTATGAAAACGAACAAAAATTATTAATTTTACTTACCTGATTTTTATTTATGTATAATATGTACTGTATAAGCAGATTGGCTCACCCAGCAATGGGTAATATGCCGTGATGATATATTTATTTATTTATTTATATGTACTATCGAAGTTTTACATAAATTAACATTTAACACTACTCCTATACCTATTCATGTAAGTAAATCAAACAAATATATATTTAATTTATTTAATAACTATCTGGCTTACTTTATTACCATTAGCTCTAAAGATTTTTGATCACAGTTTGTAATGGACACGTATTTTTATTCACGCAACATTTATTATATATTGATTGCCATATTAATGATAACGTATGTCGGTTCTCTCTACTTATGACGGAGTGACACTAACGTCAGAACTTTCGCGCCAAAACTCTAATAATTATTTTAGGCGTTATTAAGCGTAATTTCAAGAAAACAAAAAATACGGATTTTCTATTTTTAATTTCTTCGTAACATAAAAAATTCAAAAAAAGTTGGACGATACGATTGTCTCTAAATAAAATAAATGAACATATCATCACAGCATACTCGACGGAATATTATTCATAGCTGGGTGTGCCCATCTACTTTATACATGATTTCGGTATTGATGATGACATATTTGTCCCGTGTGGGCGTTTACCAGATGTCACCTCATGGGCACTCAATGTTGGCGTGGAGAGAGCAGCAAAGGGGTCAATTTTATACCATTTAAAATTCGAAATATTTGGCGTCAGTCGGGATCGAATCCGGTTCCCCAGATTTGCGACCAGACACTCAGGCCAGTGCCGGATTAAGGAAATATGGGGCCCTAGGTAAAGAGTTTACGTCGGGTCCCTACCCTCCTCCCCCATTTTTTTACTTAATAAAGTTAAACACGAAAATAAATAGGTACAATATTGAAATTTTGGTTATTTTATGATATATGATATAATGCACATACAAAATTTAAACAGTAAAAAATAATCGAAAAATGAAATAGAACATGTACAGGCTGTCTCATTTTCGATGTTTTTTTTAAGGTATCTCGGGTAATATTAATAATAGAGCAAAACCGTTTGCACATTGCAGGGTCAACTTTTCGAGAAAAGTTTAATGGTCATCACAGGAATTTTCGATCTTCTTTTGTTTTTGAGCTACAGGCAAAAACTCGTTTTCCGCCCATTTTGAAAATATCTCGTATCTTATTTATTATGATAGTTAGAGAAAAAATGTTTTATCAAATTTTTTACCGTTTTTTAGAGAAAATAAAATGGCGTAATTAGAATTTTTTAAAACTTAATAATTCTCGAGATATAACACAAACTTATGATTTTTTAAATGGGAACCTATATTGAAAATAGTCTCATCTTTTTGCTTATTTTATAACGGTAAAAAATTTGTTAAAACATTTTTTCTCTAACTATCATAATAAATAAGATATGAAATATTTTCAAAATGAGCGGGAAACGAGTTTTTGCCTGTAGCTCAGAAACAAAAGAAGATCGAAAATTCCTGTGATGACTATTAAACTTTTCTCGAAAAGTTGACCCTGGAATATGCAAACGGTTTTGCTCTATTATTAATATTACCCGAGATACCTTAAAAAAACATCGAAAATGAGACACCTGTACATAACATTGCAACACAAGTTAGAAAATTATAAACTATATAAAAATATACAATATAAATAGTAGTATAAATTACAATTATTTTTTTTTTGTACTTTTAATTCAGTGAATTTACGGCCGGTTTAGATAAAGTTAAACTTTATTTTAAAGTGACTTTATAAACACTTTAAAATATGTACGTTTCATATTAAAAATTTCCTTTACTTTAAGTAAAGTAGTTCTAAAGTTTTACGAATGATTTTAGAACAAACTGTTTAGTAAGACTGACTGTCAAAATAATATTTTAATTATGTCTAGTAGAAATAGAGGCGGAAATTTCACATTTGATGAATAATACACGTTGATTTAATTAATATATAAACACAAACATGTGTTGAAATGTAAGAACAGGAAAAATACAATATTCAATGAAAAGAAAACGTAAGCAATTTTATTAGTTAGGCTACTTAATATTTTAATATTTATTTGTACAAAATTTTGTAGGATCCAACTTAGCAAAAATTGAACAGGCTGTCATGGCTAAGTTGGAAGTTCAGTAACTTAAAAGTAGCTAGAAAATATGGTTGAAAAAACAGAAGAGTGTCAAGTGGTAGCAAACCAGCAATAAAAGATATTGGATTTAGTATTGGAATTATTAACACAATGTGATGTGAAACCTCCTCTAAAAAAGTTAATAAATACCTCAATATTCAGTGCCGTAATTAGGGCGTGGCAAAGGTGGCACACGCCACGGGCGCAAAATTCTTAAAGGGGCAAAATTTTAATCATTTATATGGCTTTAGATCAAATATTTCTAAAATCTAATTTCAAATAATGATCTACAAATAGGCCAGTCGGCAAGGTGTTTATTGTGGAAATAATTGGTGACAGGCTGGAGTGAATTTTTTTTGTGACTTCAAAAAATACATACTAATATTGCATCCTCTAGCAACCCCACATTTTGCCGTCATCTTGGGTGAAAGGTGCAAAAAATGAGTTTTTGGCCATTTTCTTGAAAACAGTGACCCGTATCAAATATTTTCAAGAATACAAAATTAAAGCTCGTAATTTCCTGTACCTACATAAATATATATATAAATCAGCTCTACAGGCCTTGAAGGCCCATGGCTTTTTGAACTACGCCTCTCCACTGCTCACGGTTCCTTGCTTTTTCTTCCCATCTTGTAATTTTCATTTGGTTTATGTCCTTTACGACTGCATCGTACCATCTTCCTTTGGGTCTTCCCCTTCTCTTTTTCGTTTCGATACCTTTTATGAGGCACTGTTTGGTCACCCTGTCCTCTGGCATACGTTTCACATGTCCCAGCCACCTTAGTCTTTGAGCTCTTATCATTTCCACTATGTCCGTTTCACCAAACATGTCTTTTATTTCCTTATTAGTTCTGCGTAACATTATTTCACCGAACTTTTTCCCACCAAATATCCTTCTTAAAATTTTTCTTTCCCATACTTCAAGCCTTTTTTGATTGTCCACACTTAACACCCAAAGTTCACAGCCGTACAGCACTGTTGGTCTAATTACCGTCTTGTATATTAACACTTTTGATTTTTGCGACACTAATTTTGATTTGATAATCTGGTTTAGCGCGCCCACACACTTGCTTCCTTTAGATATCCTTGTCTGTATTTCTAACTCTTCTTTATTTTTATTGGTCAGTGTTACCCCAAGATAATAACCTACATAAAAGGATTCTTATATTCTTTTTGCCTAGAATGAAATCTCAAAAGAGTTATGTTAAAATATAGTTAATCAGAATAACAATTTATGACAGAAATTTAAATTATTCAAAAAATAAACAATATTAGGTATTTAAAACTTAATATACATATATCTTGTTCCATTCAAGCCATTCAGTATAGTAGAGAATTGGACATAGTTTTGAATTCTCTGATTGGCTAAAACTGGAGACATGAGACATGTTTACTCAATGTAATTTCGGTTACTGATGCGAGCGCCATCTGCTAAATAGCCTAAATGGAATAGAGTATAAACGATTTTTGCCCATGAGCGGTTCGCGAGTTACTAACAACTTAAACTTATATGAAATTCCTCTAAAATTTTAAACATCTGCAAATCATTTCATCTGAAATTTCGACACATATTAACAGGCTTATTCTGTAAAAATATCGTTAAATAACAACTACCGTTATTTATAAATGTAACGATGTGATCCTGAACGACATTTTGTAAAAATCGTATTCACTAAGTAATGTCGTTATAAACGTCCTCATACCGTTTGTCACAACAACTTTAGCCAATTTTTTAGAAAAGTTAGTAGCTATTATTGAAAATTAAATTGTCATTGTAATGTCATTTTGTAAAAATATATTAACTAATTTTAATTATTATTTCTTTATTATGTAAAGAATATTTGTAAAAAACGATTATCAAATGGATTAATATTATCCCATAAAAGACTTTCACGGCCACGAACATTTCTTCTAAAATGTAATTATGGTTGGTAATTATATATTTGATGCATGAATAAATGTTTTGTTACCTATTTTCCATTTTTTCCTGCAGAAATATAAATAATAAATTAATTAACCCTTCCATTTACTAACATTTGACATTAACGGACTGAATAACGACAAGGAAATCCTTATCGTTCACGAACTACTTAAAATAACGACAATACGATTTCAATATAACGACAATGGTTTTACAGAATACGCTTTTTGAAAATGATAGTTATTTAAATACTTTTTCATCATAACCATACGTTATGGTATAACAACATTCTTACAGAATAAGCCAGTTAATATGTAATATTGTATATCTTTAAGCGTTTCAAAATGTTAAATGAAAATATAAGAACTAAGCCAATTTGTGTTTGTTTTAAATTTCAGAAAATGTTCATGTAAGTTTCAGTTGCTAGTAACTCGCGAACCGCTCATCAAAACTTTATTTTGTTATTATTTTCTTCATATAGGGGCGCAAATTATTTTTTTGCCGCAAGCGTTCAAAGCCCTAGTTACGGCTCTGTCAATATTTATTTATTTGTTGCTAATTTTATTATTTCTTCTATCTGTTCCAATACAAATAAAATTGTATTTTCCTTAACCTAAATCTGTCAAAAATAATTTTTCGTTCCACATATTTCAATTATTAATTCGTGGCTAATATAATCCTTTCTTTGTTTAATATTAACATCTTCGACTTACTGTCAATAAGTTATTGATGAAAAATTTAAAGAAAACATTTTTTATTAAAAATGTGGAATCAAAACTGACAAGTTAAATATCCACTTTAAGCTCGTAAAGGAACTCTCGTATGACTTTATTTTAAAGGACTTTAAACTAACAACTTTAACTTAAAGTCGAATTATGAAACGCTTTTAGATCAAACTTTAAAATTAAAGTAACTTTATATTTATTATGAAACCGGTCGTTAGTAATCAAATCTTCATAATTTAAAAACTCGCTTGAAGCGGCCAAGAGACCACATAAACATAAACTACGTTTACACGTATGAGAAAAATTTACTTTGTCGTGACTTTCAAAAGGCGACTTATGAAAAGTCAATTTAATGGTGCGTTTACACATAAGGTCAAATATACTTCACTTTACGTTTGTTACTTGTCCTTCACTCAACTATGACTTTGACAGCAAAGTAAAGTTTGGTTATAATACGTGTGATGTAAGTTACCTATTTAACTATTATCATATAATCATAAAAAGAATTAATTATTTATAGAAAAAATGGATAGTAAACTACAGTTACTAAATTTAAGCTATATAATTTTAAATAATATAACTATGCAGCAACAATATTGGATGCGAAGTAGATTAAAAAATAAGCGCATAAAATATTTTAAAATTCGAGAATATTTTAAATTTAGATATAAAACACAAAATTGTGTAATTAAATATCTAGGAATTTGTGGATGAAAACTAATGTCACTGTTAAAAGTAAAGTATGTTTCGTTCGTTGGTTCACACGACTTTTTAAAAGTCACTTATATGAGTCAAGTCTATTTTATTTTGGACTTGACTTTAGGAAGAAAAGTAATAGGCGAGCGTGTTTACACAACGGCAAAAGTCGCCTTTTGAAAGTCAAAGTCAAGTCAAAGTACTTTTTTGCTATACGTGTAAACATAGTCATAATTTTCAATATACTACCTACTTAATTTTTGTTGTCCTAAAGTACTTCTCAAATAATTTTTTACTCTTTTGAGAACTGAAAATGTCCTCTTTCCACCTGCATTGCTTATTGGCAAAGTGAGATATATTCTGGTGTTGCTAATTTGCAACGATAGTGCTCGTATAGTCGCACCACCAGATATCAGATGGCAGACGAATGTATAGACGATAATTCCCTACTTTTAATTCAGTTCTATGAATCTACATAATAGTACATTAAATCTCAAATATCATAAGGCAATCTGTTAACGTACGAGTTCAAGTTTGGAAAACGAGCCGCCGTCTAATTGTTTACATTAAAACATTGTATCAAGCATTATACAATTATAGAGGAAAACCAATACATACAATGAACTCCAAGGTTTATTAATGAACAATCTTGATTTGACATATCGGTGGTTCGTGTTGGTTATTATCATAAATAAAACTTGAACATGGGATTGAAGGACGTTACGTGAACCATCAAACCTTTTTATTAAGAAAACAACATATAAATAAAACTCTTTAAATAATGAAATACTTTAATGAACAATTTATTGATTTAGACTTTTACTTTCCACCATTTTCTCAACACTCACTGCTCAGTTGCACAGATAATGGCAACAGCTGTTCTTACAATTTTTAATACAAAACATATATGGTATATATTCGATAGTTCGCCACAACGTGGAACTGGAAATCATGGATTACAATGTCAAATTTTCATATTTATTTGCTAGTAGCCGCCAAAAATTGAGTAGACAGTGTCAACATTTTCAAGTAATGTGCATCATACATTTCATAACCTGCCTGGAATAACAATACATTCAATTCAAAATTGCATTACCATAAATTTACTTACCGTTTTTATTATTTTGACAAAGTAAACATGAGCGCATTGTTTCTTGTTTCATAATTTTTTAGTTGAAATTTTAACACAGATTCTTATTCTTTCTTAACTAACACACCTATAGCTATAAATTTCTTTTCTTTCTAGTCCTATCACCTAGAGAAAGAATAAAAATCCACAATTAGAAGTAATATTTCAACACAATTTACCATTTTGAGGTTATCTGTCAGTTATGAAAGCATGACTACTACCTCTAGAACATGAAAGGCGCCAAAAACAGTACGTTTATAGATCTTCTAAACGTCGTGTTTTCAGTGATAAACAGTGCTTTTATAGACTCATAACACCGAAATAGAAAAATATTATTTTCAGTTAGCCTTAGGTAAAACGTATTACATTTCGGTTACAAAATAAAATTCAGAATAATTGTTAATGATGCATTTCTGATTTCCAGGCATTAGTCATTTCCGGGCCCTATTTATTACGGGCCCTAGGCAATTGCCCAGTTTGCCTAGGGGTTAATCCGGGCTTGACTCAGGCACGCAGCCACAAGATCTCGTGATCATTTCTGCAATATTAAAATCCCATTACACAAATGATAATATAAATATTCCTACAATTTATTTAAACACTAATAATCCTCCCAACCAGTAACCCAATTTTAAAATTACTCAAACCCACGCTTCATATACCAAACTATTCTCAACATATTAGTCTCCAACTAAGACCTCCTAGTAATGGGATGTTCCTCGAAGCTTGTCTGGTGACATTAGTATCTTTAGTCAAGCGTTATTTAAGGTTAACTATATATAAGCTTGTGCAGTATAGGAAGCCTTAGTCTTCCGGAACAAACATGGGAGTGACACGTTGGCGCGCGTGGGCGGTTTTGGTGTTTCTGCAGGTAGCGGTTACAGCGGCGGACCTGCTGCAGGACCTCCAGGAGACGCCTACCACGGAGGGAGTACTCGAAGGTATGGTATGGACACTATTATTTACTCAAAATAAATCACAACTTTGGCATAAAACCTAATTAGGAGGGCAGTTTACAAAGAAATCAACCTACCCATGAAACAAAGACGAACGATAACAACTTTTTGTTGTTAGATTTGTGCGACATTTATAAGTTCATATAGTAAGTTGCATTCAAATCGTACTATTTATTACAGTTTAGTTTAGAATTTTGTGTTAAAAAATGAGTGAAACTAAATTGGAGCATCGGAGTGTGATAAAATTCTTAACAAAAGAGAGCAATGGTCGTAAAATTATTCATGAACGAATGGTGGCCAATGTATGGGCAAGATGCCCCAAATTATTTTAAAGTAAAATTTTGGTATAAATAGTTTCGATGAGGAAAGGATTCGATAATGATCCAAAATCCATGCAGTAATTTTCTAGCAAAAGATCTTATATTTCTAGTACAATTATAACACAAACATACTATGTCAATTGCACTTGACACTGACATCTTTCAATCATAATTTTTTTAATGCAGTAGCTGTTTTCATATAGTTATAGCATAGCTTGCTAATTTATAAAATTTAATTTCTTTATAATTTTTTACTCTGTATCCATTTAATATGAAGTATAAAATGCAGTCAAATCGTATAGAGAATAAAAAATATTTTTAATATTTATAATAACATTAAATGCAAAAAAATGTTATTTACCTTTGTTTTTTCAAGAAAAACTGTTAAAATCTTCAAATGTGGGTACTTCTGGTTGACTAATTATAACCAAAATCTAATCAGCTCTTCATATGGATGTAACGAAGAGAAATACGAAAGAAATATAATTTTTGAAATTGTAGTATCAGAGTTATCACAGAGCAAACTTTTGTCACACACACTCACACACACACATACACCCATACCCACACCCACACCGACACCCACACACACATACCCATACCCACACACGCACCCACACACACACCCACACATTCTTGTACCCACCCAAGTGCCCACCTACTACATCATTTGTATTTACACTTTTGTTATAAAATTAATAGGGCAAAAATTACAGCCATATTAAAATTTCACCATTGTACATATTACCTGAAATTCATAAAAAAGTAAACATCCGTTAAATATATTCACTTTTCTAAAATGGTCTGTGATCTGGTAATTTATTTTTGTACATGAAAGGGGGAAAACATGCAGCTTCACGTTCCTGGAAAAAATATAACGTTCAATAATAAGGCATTTGACATTGGATGAAAAAAAATTGCCTGCGCGGCGCCTTTTTTTCTGGTTACTTTTACATAACCTATTACAAGCCCCATACACCCCCCCCCCCCGTTCCCAACCATTTGTTGATTGTGTCCACCTTACATTTACATCCTGGCGCCGCTACTGTAAAACGTGCTTATTGATTAAACACTCATCACCAAATTTTTTGACCAAAGACAATACCTTCCTTACCTAAAGGTGACGGAAGGTAAAAACGGAGATCAACCCTAAGTCTTTAAGGTAAGAGTATTTTCACTTCATTGTACTATCACAGTCCAAGGGCGTTGTATCGTTTAATATTAATCCGCCTAGTTTTTTTAAAAAAGTGTGAGTGAAACAAAAGAAATAATTGTATTATAAAAAGAAGATAACACAAAGATTGTTACCGTTTTTATATGATATTTCGATCTTTCTGAAATTAAATGCTTATATTATTAGGTATGTTTAATTCTGAAATACTCGTATAATATCATTAGTGTAAGTATTAAAATCAGTGTTTATATTTTAAATGTATAGTTTTTATATGTGCTAAATTTTGTATACATTTACACAAATACAAGTGTGACGAATGTTTATTTCTTGCAATCAACGTAATTACCTTTTATTATTATTTGCTGTAGTACGTAGGTATTAACAGATTCAATTCTTAACATAGCTGTAAAATGATGTCTTCATCAATTAATCTCGAAACAACAAACTTGGAAAAGAAATTTACAGTAAGTGAAATTGTCGTATTTAATATAATCTATTACCGTTCCGTTCCAAAATGAAACTAGCAGTGCAAAGACTTGTGTCTAAGAAAACAGCACGCTAGTGTCTGTTTCTAGTCACACACTGTAGCTCGGTATATCTTTGGAGAATGTTATATAGTATCTTATACCGGATTTAAAAAAGTAGAGGGGGGAGTTCCGGAACATTTAAAATGTGTAGTTTCGCTTGTTGATCATTTAAAATACAATCAATAAAATAAATTCTATTACTAACAAAAAACAAATTATTGCTAATTTACCTTAGAGCTTAGATTGATTATACTGAAAATTGGAAGCTGTTGAACATAAAAATAATTGGACCACTAAATATGTGTTGCATATTTTATTAGAACAAAATCAATTTTTGCCGCTTCGTGTTTTAAGTATAATATTATACAGGTAGTATTATATTCATTCATAAAAAAAAATATAAAAGAACTTGGTTTCCTAACAAAAAATATAATCAGTTATCTTTAGTTGTTTCTGATGTATGCACGTATTTTATTACCTCTGATATTTTTTGACGACATTTTCATCCTTACATTTTTGATTTTGTAATGTAATGATCTTATTATCCTACTTTTACTATCCCTGATGATGATTCATTTGGAATCAAAACGTAGGAAAGTTAATAAGGTCATGCAAAAAATTGTTCGTTTTTTACCTTCCGTCACCTTTAAGTAAGGAAGGTATTGTCTTTGGTCAAAAAATTCGGTGGTGAGCTTTTGATGAATAAGCACGTTTTTGGGTCCCTAGAATATGATTGTACTATTTTTACGATGATGTCTGTGTGTGTGTGTGTGAGTGCGCGTGTGTGAGTGAGTGCGCGTGTGTATGTGTGTGTATGAGTGTGTGTGTGTGTTTGTGTGTGTGTGTGTGTGTGTGTGTGTGTGTGTGTGTGTATGCGTGTGTGTGTGTGTGTGTGTGTGTGTGTGTGTGTGTGTGTGTGACAAAATTCTCTAATGCGATACGTCTAATACTACAATTCAAAAAATTATAATTCCTTCGTATTCCTTTTCTTTACATTCATGTGAAGAGATATTTAGATTTTGGTTATAATTGTTCAACCGGAAGTAACCTCATTTGCTTGTAAAAAAACTGTTAAATATCATTTTGCATATTTAGTGTTATTATAAATATTAAATAATATTTTATTCTCTGTACGTTTTGATTACATTTTATACTTCATATTCAAGGGATATAGTGTTAAAAAATTATAAAGAAATTAAATTTCATAAAGCAGCTAGCTTTACTATAACCATGGAAACCGCTATTATGCGGCGCGAGCAGACACGTGATTCGAGTAACCTTGAAGTGCTTAAAAGCAGCTGATATGTGTGCGCGTGTCATTTTGACAAAAACAATATCACTTTGACAAGAACAATGTTTGATTTATTTTAATTTGGAACTATTAAAATGTTACTATTTTTAAGTTCGTGTGCTTTACTGCTTGAAATTTGTAATTTGTAATATATTAATAATCTAGTAGTTCTAAATAAAAATAAGATTAAACATTGGTCTTGTCAAAGTGATATGCGCACACAAATCAGCTGATTCCAACCTCTTCAAGGTCGCTCGAGTCCCGTGTCTGCTCGCGCCCTATATTAAGAAAATACTGATTGACATATGTCATTGTCAAGTGTAATTGATATGTTTGTGTTATAATTTTCCTGGAAATATAGAATCTCTTATGTATATGAAACTTTCTGTATGGAATTTGTACAAAATACATAAAACTGACAGAAGGTAATGTACTTGACATATGGAATCTTGTGCAAAAAACTTTTTGTATGGAATTGTACAAAATATATGGGACTGACGGAATGTAATGTGCTGGACACATCAGATTTTTTAAGAAAACTTTTGTTACATATGTTATTTGATTACTATAATTTGTTTTAATTTTTTCATTTTCAAAAATTTCAAACAAGTTACAAATTAGACCGCAAACATTTAAACAGCAGAAGGTATGTTTTAAATAAAAATTTCATTCCATTATATGTATGTATATCATTTAATTTAAATTAGTTCAAATATTATTTTATAAAAAATATCATCACGGCATATTACCCATTGCTGGGTGTGCCAATCTGCTTTGTACGCAGATTTCGGTAATGATGATGACATATTTGTACCGTGCGGGCGTTTATTAGGCGTCAGAATTAAGAATTGCAAATAATAGGGATTGTATTATAAGAATTAGAGTATTGCTGAATTTTAGTACCTGTGTAAGAAAGATATATAATTTACTAAGTATATTGCTTATTTATAGTTTTACAGTCTATTAAATTCCATACAGCAATAAACTGATTAGTTGGATATAAACATAATTTTAGTAATAACATTTTTATATCAGTTTGATTTCTTTCACATATTTATGATCCTTTTAATAAATAATTTATTAATAATTAAAATATGTTTGTTAGAAATCAAACTGATGTTCTTGGAAGACGCTAAGTGGAGATCGTGTACGCGTATCAATCTCGGATCTTGTAACTTTCAAATTGAAATAAGTAATGTGAAATGTAGATCAATATAGCCTAGATAACATTGCCGGCGCTGCAAATCTCGACACTGAAAGGAAAGCGCTCCGAGATCTGCTCTGTCATTTGATTTACGACGCCGATTGGTGAAACTGTGTTTCAAGTCATAAGAAATCATTCATAGATTTGTAGCGGTCTAAGAAATTATTCTATATACATATTATAATGTTAACTTAGATTTATAAGTGGCACAATGATTTATTCCATACAGAGAAGACTAATTTCTGAAATAAATTTATTTATTATGATACGAATTTATTTTGAAATAGAAATTATAATTCAACAATATTTTACATACCTGCCGTGCTATAAGACATAAATGCATATTTATTTTAATTTAACAATAAAAGAATTCAAATTAAAAATTTAAAATCGTTCCGGTACAAAATGCAATAGAATTCATTAGACGACTATTGAAATAATTAAATTTTGCAAACAAAATTTACTAAATTGTTCTATTCACAGCAATTTAGTAAGTGTAGGAATGTACATGTGCATATCTGCCTTCACATACCATTTTTACCTCCCGCTTCCCTTGGTAAGGAGGTATAGGGATCGTGCTAAAAATCGCATATCGAAATTTTGGTAAATGACCACGTTTTAAGGTCCAATTTTAACATTTTCACAATTATGTCTGTGTGTATGTATGTATGTATGTGTGTGCGTGTGTGTGCGCGCGCGTGTGTGTGTGTGTGTGTGTGTATGTGTGTATGTGTGTATGTGTGTATGTGTGTATGTGTGTATGTGTGTATATGTGTATGTGTGTATGTGTGTATGTGTGTATGTGTGTATGTGTGTATATGTGTATGTGTGTATGTGTGTATGTGTGTATATGTGTATGTGTGTATGTGTGTATGTGTGTATGTGTGTATGTGTGTATGTGTGTATGTGTGTATGTGTGTATGTGTGTATGTGTGTATGTGTGTATGTGTGTATGTGTGTATGTGTGTATGTGTGTATGTGTGTATGTATGTGTGTATGTGTGTATGTGTGTATGTGTGTATTTGTGTATGTGTGTATGTGTGTATGTGTGTATGTGTGTATGTGTGTATGTGTGTATGTGTGTATGTGTGTATGTGTGTATGTGTGTATGTGTGTATGTGTGTATGTGTGTATGTGTGTATGTGTGTATGTGTGTATGTGTGTATGTGTGTATGTGTGTATGTGTGTATGTGTGTATGTGTGTATGTGTGTATGTGTGTATGTGTGTGTGTGTGTGTGTATGTGTGTGTGTGTATGTGTGTATGTGTGTATGTGTGTATGTGTGTATGTGTGTATGTGTGTATGTGTGTATGTGTGTATGTGTGTATGTGTGTATGTGTGTATGTGTGTATGTGTGTATGTGTGTATGTGTGTATGTGTGTATGTGTGTATGTGTGTATGTGTGTATGTGTGTATGTGTGTATGTGTGTGTGTGTATGTGTGTATGTGTGTATGTGTGTATGTGTGTATGTGTGTATGTGTGTATGTGTGTATGTGTGTATGTGTGTATGTGTGTATGTGTGTATGTGTGTATGTGTGTATGTGTGTATGTGTGTATGTGTGTATGTGTGTATGTGTGTATGTGTGTATGTGTGTATGTGTGTATGTGTGTATGTGTGTATGTGTGTATGTGTGTATGTGTGTATGTGTGTATGTGTGTATGTGTGTATGTGTGTATGTGTGTATGTGTGTATGTGTGTATGTGTGTATGTGTGTATGTGTGTATGTGTGTATGTGTGTATGTGTGTATGTGTGTATGTGTGTATGTGTGTATGTGTGTATGTGTGTATGTGTGTATGTGTGTATGTGTGTATGTGTGTATGTGTGTATGTGTGTATGTGTGTATGTGTGTATGTGTGTATGTGTGTATGTGTGTATGTGTGTATGTGTGTATGTGTGTATGTGTGTATGTGTGTATGTGTGTATGTGTGTATGTGTGTATGTGTGTATGTGTGTATGTGTGTATGTGTGTATGTGTGTATGTGTGTATGTGTGTATGTGTGTATGTGTGTATGTGTGTATGTGTGTATGTGTGTATGTGTGTATGTGTGTATGTGTGTATGTGTGTATGTGTGTATGTGTGTATGTGTGTATGTGTGTATGTGTGTATGTGTGTATGTGTGTATGTGTGTATGTGTGTATGTGTGTATGTGTGTATGTGTGTACGTGTGTACGTGTGTACGTGTGTACGTGTGTACGTGTGTACGTGTGTACGTGTGTACGTGTGTACGTGTGTACGTGTGTATGTGTGTATGTGTGTATGTGTGTATGTGTGTATGTGTGTATGTGTGTATGTGTGTATGTGTGTATGTGTGTATGTGTGTATGTGTGTATGTGTGTATGTGTGTATGTGTGTATGTGTGTATGTGTGTATGTGTGTATGTGTGTATGTGTGTATGTGTGTATGTGTGTATGTGTGTATGTGTGTATGTGTGTATGTGTGTATGTGTGTATGTGTGTATGTGTGTATGTGTGTATGTGTGTATGTGTGTATGTGTGTATGTGTGTATGTGTGTATGTGTGTATGTGTGTATGTGTGTATGTGTGTATGTGTGTATGTGTGTATGTGTGTATGTGTGTATGTGTGTATGTGTGTATGTGTGTATGTGTGTATGTGTGTATGTGTGTATGTGTGTATGTGTGTATGTGTGTATGTGTGTATGTGTGTATGTGTGTATGTGTGTATGTGTGTATGTGTGTATGTGTGTATGTGTGTATGTGTGTATGTGTGTATGTGTGTATGTGTGTATGTGTGTATGTGTGTATGTGTGTATGTGTGTATGTGTGTATGTGTGTATGTGTGTATATGTGTATGTGTGTATGTGTGTATGTGTGTATGTGTGTATGTGTGTACGTGTGTACGTGTGTATGTGTGTATGTGTGTATGTGTGTATGTGTGTATGTGTGTATGTGTGTATGTGTGTATGTGTGTATGTGTGTATGTGTGTATGTGTGTATGTGTGTATGTGTGTATGTGTGTATGTGTGTATGTGTGTATGTGTGTATGTGTGTATGTGTGTATGTGTGTATGTGTGTATGTGTGTATGTGTGTATGTGTGTATGTGTGTATGTGTGTATGTGTGTATGTGTGTATGTGTGTATGTGTGTATGTGTGTATGTGTGTATGTGTGTATGTGTGTATGTGTGTATGTGTGTATGTGTGTATGTGTGTATGTGTGTATGTGTGTATGTGTGTATGTGTGTATGTGTGTATGTGTGTATGTGTGTATGTGTGTATGTGTGTATGTGTGTATGTGTGTATGTGTGTATGTGTGTATGTGTGTATGTGTGTATGTGTGTATGTGTGTATGTGTGTATGTGTGTATGTGTGTATGTGTGTATGTGTGTATGTGTGTATGTGTGTATGTATGTGTGTATGTGTGTATGTGTGTATGTGTGTATGTGTGTATGTGTGTATGTGTGTATGTGTGTATGTGTGTATGTGTGTGTGTATGTGTGTATGTGTGTATGTGTGTATGTGTGTATGTGTGTATGTGTGTATGTGTGTATGTGTGTATGTGTGTATGTGTGTATGTGTGTATGTGTGTATGTGTGTATGTGTGTATGTGTGTATGTGTGTATATGTGTATGTGTGTAAGTGTGTATGTGTGTATGTGTGTATGTGTGTATGTGTGTATGTGTGTGTGTATTTATGTGTGCATGTGTGTGTGTGTGTGTGTATGTATGTGTGGATCCTCCACTCTAACTCGAATACTATCATTCAGAAAATTTTGAAACCTTGTATTTCGAACTTTTTCTGTAATTGAAAGAGTCCATTAGATTTTGGTGTAAATCGGATAACCGGAAATGGCACTTTACTAAAAGTTCAAAATAGTTTTGCTTCGAAAAATACCTTTAAATATTATTTTTCGAAATTAATTTTATTATAAAAATTAAAGATTAATAAATTTTCTACAGATTTGCATTACTGTATATTTCATGGATAACTTAAAAAATATCTATAATTTAAATCCCGGATCCTACGCTTTAAAGAAACAAAACTCCTTGGTTGCGTAGTTATTCAAATGTATGTAACTGACAGATAAATGACACTGTCAAAGAACTAATCATTTCAAATTAAGAATAGTAACGTTTTAAAAAGAAAGAAGTAAATAGAATTTAAAGAATATTTAATAAAGTCCATAATTTTGATAGATGTCAGCTCAATCGACTAGACCAATCGACTTCTCTATCGGGGCCATAAATGAACTAAATGACGTCATCACATTTTTAGACAAATTTAAATTTATAAGGTTTTTGCAAAACGTTTGTGATATTAAAAACCTACAAAAGCAAAAAAATTATTTGCCCGCTCGGAGATAGAACAGTGCCCTCCACAAATTTTTAAATGCAACTTCATCTGAACGAAAACGGTCTGTGGTTTTAGAAAAACTTAATTGTTATTCGTTAAGCAGAAATATAAATTAAATTAAATAATAATAATAATAATAATAATAATAATAATAATAATAATAATAATAATAATAATAATAATAATAATAATAATAATAATAATAATAATAATAATAATCGTTACTCCTTTAATACTCCTTTCACACTTACCAAATTTGAAACAGGAAAATAAAAACCAGATTTGTACCTAAAAAGAAAAAGAAAATTAGTAACTATGTATTTACATTTTTCTGTAGGACTAAAATCACATTTCATTTAGTGAAGCGGTATATAGAAATTCTATTTATTTGTATACGGTCTTATAAGTATATATGCATTTTAATGTTGTATATTATTAACCTACAATTGAAAGCCACTAGGAATAACATTACATCAGTACAATAACTGATTTTATGTTTATTTATGTAGGTTTTAACATTGAATATTTCTAAAAATAATGCATACGAAGGTCACGCTATATAGAATTATTAAGAATAAGGAAACAAAATTTGCAGTATAATTTTAAACAATTATTTATTTGTCATTTGAAATTAAATTGCGACAGTTAAGTTTGTTACAACTTTCGATTTCTCAAATTCTATAAGACTTAAGACATTTTTAACTACGGATTCCTCAATCTAACAGTAATGGGAAGAGTTGATTAAGTTTTGGTAACAATTGGACAACCGGAAGTAGTAGTTACAAGAAAAAAATTATCTAAATATTATTTATCGAAAATTTGTGTAAATACTTATAATAAAGAACGTTAAATTCTTTATTCGATAAATATAAATTCATTATTATATCTTCTATAGATTTAGAGATAAAGAAATGCATATAAAATAATTTGATGTAAAAATTCTTACACCAAACTACTTCAAGGCAAGAAATTCAAATGTTTGTAATTGACACATAAATGTCACTGTCAAAAATATTTATATGCCACTGTCAAAAATATTTGTACATCATTATGAAGATTATGAAAATAAAAAAATGTCAACAACGCAAAAGAATATACGTAAAAAAGAATATAAAAGGAATTTGCGAAAAAATGAATATAAAGAAAAAGAAAAGTAGAAAAAGAAAATATCAGGATATTGAATATAAAGAAAATGTATGTATTGTACCTAATTTACATTAAACTATCCCATAGATTTTGCACATATATGTGAGAATTATTTTGTAGTGAGACATGAATATATGTATTTGTATTTAAAAATATTTTTTGTTTTATGCGTACAACCAGGTAAAATATCTGGCGAAACGTTATGTGCTGGCCACATCAGATTTTTATGTTGTTTGCCAAAGTGTATCTATACCAGTTTTGGGTAATTTTATATTTAAAAATTTAATATTCCTGTCTTTCTTTTCTTCCAGCAAGGAAAAAGGACAAGAAAAAGATGAAACACGCCATGTCCATGTCCTTCATTCTCGGCATCGTCGTCATTAAGGTCATTCTAATCCCTTTAGCCTTGAAAGCTGTGTCCCTCGTTGCAGGAAAAGCTTTCCTGATGAGCGCTTTGAGTTTGATCTTGTCCGCCATCTTGGGCTTCAGGTCCATGGCTAACCATGGATGGGATAGAATGGGTCAGATGATGATGATGCCAATGAAAGACAGAGGGGAGATTACGGAAACGTATCATCCAATACCAACACAAGAGATGTACCATAAGTATAGCACGGATCAACACTGGTCGAGGGAAATGAAGGAATGAAGAAGAAAAAGAAGAAAGTAATAGTCAAAGATGTTTAAAGTAAAATTTAACCGAAGATGTAATGGAAATTTGTTCAAGTTTATAGTCGCTTTATGGAAAAACAAATAAATTTTAATCTAGTTTTACAATATCTATCTAAATTCACAACATTATTTGTCGGTTTGAATCATTTAGGGTAGAATTCAAATAGAACACTGTTTATAACGTTTTTAACAAATATTTGATTTATTTAATTTAAGCTCAATTGTTTTTCACACATATCCTGAAAAAAAAATTATAAAAATCAAATTTGTTTGAATTTTTTCTCAGTTAGGATGTAAAATAATTAGACAGTAGAATTCAGAAAAAAAATCTCTATCAAATAGACCTAAAAAATTACTTGTTAAACTATCAAAGTGACTATAACAATTTGCATTACAATAGTACAAGAACAAAACAAAAAATGAGCATTTTTCTTTATTAAAATATCTATATATCTTTTTATTGTTTTAATGTTTTATTATTGATTGTATTGCTCATGGCATTTGATATATATATATATATATATATATATATATATATATATATATATATATATATATATATACAGGGTGTTATATTTTAATGGACCCAGCAAATATCTCGCTTATTTATTAAGTTGCCAATTTTTTTCATATAACATGATTTATACAGAAACATGTAAGCTACTTGATGACGGATGTACATTCCTGATACCACTTCCGGTTTATGAGTAATTAATATCTACTTTGATTTCAAATGGAACATACTATTTTTTTTACAAATTTGAAAAGTGCATCAAATTTGCTTTACAATCATGTAAAATAATCCATATGTTATATTATTAAAAATTAAAATGGCGGGCACTTTTTTATACACCTAATTGGAAAGAGAATAGTGAGCCATGACTGTGGCTTGAAATAAAACAATTAACTAAAACAATTGTAACTATTATTATTAAACGAAATAATATTTTTTTGTCATAATAATACAGAAAATAAGAATTAGGAACACAAGCCACAGTCATGGCTCACTATTCTCTTTCCAATTAAATGTATAAAAAAGTGCCCGCCATTTTAATTTTTAATAATGTAACATGTGGATTATTTTACAAGATTGTAAAGCAAATTTGATGCACTTTTCAAATTTGTAAAAAAATATAGTGTGTTCCATTTGAAATTTCAAAGTAGATATTAATTACTCATAAACCGGAAGTGGTATCAGGAATGTACATACGTCATCAAGTAGCTTACATGTTCCTGTACAAATAATGTTATATGAAAAAATTGCCAACTTAATAAATAAGCGAGATATTTGCTGGGTCCATTAAAATATAACACCCTGTATATATATATATATATATATATATATATATATATATATATATATATATATATATATATAGGATGTTCATTTTAAATGGGCCACCATTGCTATTTTAAGAACTATAAGAGCTACAAATATGGTTAAATTCTTTTTCACAAGACGAATTTAAATAAAAGAAAAATTTTTTTAGGCCAGTAGTTCTCAAAATACGGGACATAACTTTTTAATTTTTAATGAGAACATACATTTTTTTATTTGCTCATTTGTTAGAGAATTTAATTAGTGATATCATATTATTATACCATTACACAAAGAATTTTTGAGAGAAATACATGTAAAGTTTTATACCTATTTGATTAAAATATGGCTATAATAAGAGTGCCATGAATGGAAAAATGACTACATATTTTTATTAAATAGAATTATTATTATAGATTGCCCTGACCTAAAGAAGTGAATGTTTTGTTGTTGTTAAATGTTAACGTAAACAAAATATTCATGTATGTCTTTCATGGCAATCTAATTCTAAATTAACACATATTCGTTTTTACTTCCTTGTACAAAGTAAAGGAAGTATTATAATCGCGAAAAATTTCGGTTTTCAGAACGGAAATAACCATTTTGGCCATCCCTAAATCCATTTTGACTAAATTCATCGAGACGTTTGTACGTACGTAAGTACGTATCTCGCATAACTCAAAAACGGTAAGCCGTAGAAATTTTGTATTTAGGACTCATATAATATCTAGTTGTGCACCTCCCTTTTTGGTCATTACATAATTTCCAGAAATGGTATTTTATTTGAAGCCTACAATAGATTTCAACTTATACTTTTCAAATTTGGTATATAAGACTTTTATGTCAATTGGAATAACATACTAGATTTTGGTTAAAATAGGCTAACCGGAAGTGATATATTACCTGAAGTTGTTAACAGTTTTTCTTGAATAAAATGGTTCTATTTTGATTTTAGAAATAAATGCTTCAAATAATAGTTTTAGAGAATTAAATTCTGCGTCTAGCACATTAAGTATTATTAAATTAGCCCTTTGTATAAGCGAGATATGTAAATTTAAAACTTATATACTTTTTGGTTTTCATAATGAAGTTTGCTATGGATTAAAACAAAAATTAACAAAAAAAAATAGATGTTAATGTCAAATTACGTCAAATACGTGCAATTTTATAATTGGGTCTATACTTCATATTGGTCTTGCGTACAAGGAAGTCGTGTGGTGTCCACATCAGATTTTTTTCATTCATGACATTCTTATTATAGCCATATTTTAATCAAATTAATATGAAACTTTACATGCATTATTCTCAAAAAAAATCATTATGTAAGGGAATAAAAATATTATATAATTGAATTCAGAATTAAATTCTCTAACAAATGAGCAAAAAATCTGATGAGGACACCACACGACTTCCTTGTACGCAAGACTAATATGAAGTATAGACTCAATTATAAAATTGCACGTATTTGACGTAATTTGACATTAACATCTATTTTTTATTTTTTTGTTATTTTTTGTTCTAATCCATAGCAAGCTTCATTAAAAAAACCAAAAAGTATATAAGTTTTAAATTTACACATCTCGCTTATACCAAGGGGTAATTTAATAATACTTGATGTGCTAGACGCAGAATTCAATTCTCTAAAACTCTTATTTGAAGCAATTATTTCTAAAATCAAAACGAAACCATTTTATTCAAGAAAAACTGTTAACAACTTAAGGTAATATATCACTTCCGGTTAGCCTGTTTTAACCAGAATCTGCTTTGTTATTCCAATTGACATAAAAGTCTTATAGACCAAATTTGAAAAGTTTTGGATTCTATTTTAATACAGTTTTTTATTAAAACCTATTATAGGCTTCAAATAAAGTACCATTTCTGGAAATTATGTAATGACCAAAAAGGGAGGTGCACAACTAGATTTTATAGAAGTCCTAAATACAAAATATCAACTTTCTACGGCTTACCGTTTTTGAGTTATGCGAGATACGTACGTACGTACATACGTACAGACGTCACGACGAAATTAGTCAGAATGGATTCAGGGATGGTCAAAATGGATATTTCCGTTGAAATCTGAAAACCGAAATTTTTCGCGAATACAATACTTCCTTTACTTTGTACAAGGAAGTAATAAAAAATATAAAATCTAATTTAAAAGTTAGGTCCCGTATTTTGAGAACCACTAATCCAAAAAATAATTTCCTTTTTTTAAATTTGTTTTGTGAAATAGAAATAGTTTGCCTATTTAACCGTCTTTGTAACTCTTATAGTTCTCGAGATAGCAATGATGGCCCATTTAAAATGAACAACCATATAATAAAACTGTCTAAACCTCATCCCAATCATATTTGCTGTTACTATACACTAATAAAATAATCTTTAATAGCATTGTTACTATGTATATTTTTCTCATTCCTAAGTATTGTTGGACCACAAAGATATTAAATTAAATAAATGGCACATAGAATGTGTGTTAGTAGATGTAATCAACGGGAACAATTTAACAGAGAAAAGCTGCTTTGCTCTATTGAAGTCGAATGACAATTGTTTGGGACAAGAATAAGTTGTTTAAACTCAATTTAAAATACGTGTCAAAAATGAAACTCACTCAGAAATTAATTGGACGTATTTTATTATAATTTCAATTGCATTCTATTCATTTGTACCTAATTATATATTTATTTAATGTACTATTTATTATTAAATAAAACTAATATTAACTATGTATAAAATACCCCGATTCGTATCCTATATCATCCAGTGCTCCAATTTTCTTTTCTGTTCGAAATTAGAATACCATATTCCTAATGTTAGAAGCTAAATTCATTCATTTTTCGTGATATTTTATTATATGGAATTGGTATGACTGCACACGGCTTCTGCACCAGTAGATACTCGGAATCAACCTTCTACACAAAGTTGCGTGTGGTAACCACTGAACCAAAACTCTCCGTTATTAGTAGAAATACATATAAAAGTCTAAATAACAGAATAATTTTTTATGCGAACTATTTGTTCCTCTGTTTGTTCGTTCTTGTTTCCGAAGATGGAAATAGGCGTGAAAATCTAAACCTAGTTAAATAATTTGTACGTGCGTGTTTGGAAATTAATATTTTAACGGTTCTTGAAATATTAACGAACAGGTTTCTTAATTTGTTTTACTAAAAGATAAGAGAGATAATTCAGAAAATATGTCATCTTCTTTAGACCTTTACCTACAATTTTAAAAACGGTAGGTACCTATGTACCTAAGTAGCTAATGTGCCATAGTTCATAATAATAATAATAATAATAATAATAATAATAATAATAATAATAATAATAATAAAAATAATAATTTTATGTATTCCTTAGACAAGTTACATACATGTATGGAATACGTCAGATTTACAAATACATAAAAACTTAAATAAAATCAGAGAGAACTATTAATTTTGATCCGACCTAGTGATGCCCCGAGATGTCGCATTTTCGAGATCTAGAGTCTAGAATTTCTCGAATTTTCGAGTCGAGATTATTCGTATTCTCGTCTCGACAATTCGAGACGAGACGAGACTAATGCCCTCGAGATTTGCTTGAGACGAGAGTGGAAAGTCGAGATCTCGAATGTACTTTTTTTAAATTTTCCAATTAAAATGTACGTACCTATAAAATAACAAAATATTCATCGGTATATATAAATATTTGAATTGTCTCTTTATTTACATTCATATTTACTTATTCATTTTAAAGTTATTTTGGGTTTTATCAAAATAAAGTGATACCTATGGTGTACTCTTCACACCAGCTTCAAGTGCCAGCACTAAACGAATATATAATTATAATTACCAATATTAGCCCATGATATTGCGTATTTTTTATACCTATTTAACTACCAGATAATAAAATAATCAGTTTTAATTAGTGCTACTCGTTCCTTTGCTAATTATAAATTCGAGACATTCGAAACTCTCGAGTCGAGTTCAAGAGAAAGTAAGAAAAATTATGAAGAGACGAGATACAGAGTAATCTCGTCTCGAAATTTCGAGACGAGATGAGAGTAGATTGATTCTCGCCGTTTCTCCTCTCGCGGCATCAATAATCCGACCGCTGTAGTCAGTTTGAAAGAAATTCATTTATAGAATAAAAAGTATTTTCTAAATGATTTTTTTTAAATAAATTTTTGAAGGAATTTTTAACTTTCAGTACTAATTTTTTGAGGAAGTTTATTAAAAATCTGGAGACCTTTAGTGATACCTATATTGCATCCAACGATTTGTGCTTACTCGGAATATGCAAGAGTTTCTTTCGTCTTGTATTGCAAGGGTGTGTGTCTGAATTATATTTAAAACTCTTTAAGTTGTTAAAATAAATATGCAAATTTTAAAAATATAAATAGAGCAAAGGGTCAAAAGGCGGAATTGAGGTAACACCTGCGATTGTCCTTATTATACGTTTCTGAACGATGAAGACATTGTATGAAGATGATGAAGCACCCCATATACATATTCTATATCTAAATCTAGATTCTAGAGAACTGAAAGTTTAATAAGTAACTCCTAGTTGTAAAATTTAGTAAAAGGTTATGAACTTGGCTCTCTATCTTTAACCGAAATCGTGATATTGAACCATTTTTACCTTTACATTTTTGACCGAGACTAAATATATAAACATGCATTTTTAGTAGCTGACAAATCCTGAATTGTTTGAAATACTTTCAGTAATAATATAACAAGAGAGTGAGAATAAATTAAAAATAATTTGACAGATTTTTCGAAAACTTGTTGCCAGGCAATAGTCACGAAAGCCCGTATTTTGTAATTTATCGAATTCTCGAATGATATTTAATTAGATTATTTTTTGATCCACAAGTTTCAAACAACGGAATCAGGCTGTCATACTATTGTAACGCTATCTACTGTCGAAATTAACTAGCTTCATTCATTTACATAGCTCACTTCGTAAGTCTGTTTTGACAACTAGAACACCATTTGATAATGCAAAATAAATAATCAAAAGATATAATTACTAATTATGGTATTTCTAAATTTTTTGGTTTATTTCATGATTTTCCCAAGTGCTGCAATCTTGATTATGCCCCTGGTACATACAATGTTTTATTTTATTTTGGTTCTTGAAATTCAAGGATTCAATGGGTACATATTCGGTATCGTTGTGCTGGCGTTGTGAATTTTAAGTGTGCTGTGGTTTCTAGCTATATTGTTTGTTTATAACAAATTTTAAATTAGTGTCAAATAAAAATGGAATATATCGATTATTCAAAAGAAATATCGAATGAATTTGACGCTGCCCAGAGCAAGTTGGTTCCACAGAGGTGAAAAGACGTGTACGAGAATGGATACGAATAGTTTTACGAACAGCGGTGTTCAAAGAATGTGATTTATCGAATTTATTATGTTGTTGACATTTATCTAAAAATGACAATTTTGACGTTTGAATAGCTGTTGCTTGGCAATTTTATAAGCCCTCGGGCGATAAAAGCCAAATTGCGCCCGTTTTTGAGGGCGGATAAACAAGTTTATGATTCCAAAATAAAATAAAAATATAAATTGACTTGCGGTTGTCAGCTAGTAATAATAATAATAATAATAATAATAATAATAATAATAATAATAATAATAATAATAATAATAATAATAATAATAAACAATAATAATAATAATAACAATAATAATAATTTTAATAATAATAATAATAATAATAATAACAGTAATAATAATATTAATAATTTTAATAATAATAATAATATTAAATTATAATAACATTTATTGCCCAACAGAATACCAATTACAGGACAAATTTACAATTATATAAATGAATTTAAGAATATTAACATAAGTTAAATAAAAATATCATTAAAAATATTGTTAGCTGCATTACAAGCAACGAAAATGGGAGAGTTCTTCAATACGTCGGTACGAAAATTTGGTAGCTGGAATGACTTGCTGAACCGGGACCCCAGACGAGGAACATGGAATTGCACCTGGGGCAGGAGTAAAGGTGCATCAATCCTGTTATTGATCATATTCCTAAGGAACCTTGCACTGGATATTTCCCTTCTCTCAGCCAAGGATGTCATTGAATGGCGTTGCAGCAGCAAATCCTGGTCAGCACCTCTATCAGGATAGACTTTATCTATTTTAAAACAGAGATACTTTAAGAATCTTCGTTGAATTTGTTCTACCATTTGACCTTGATATGTGTAGGAGGGATACCAAATTAGGGACGCATACTCGAGTTTGCTTAAGACGAAAGCATAATAAAGGGATTTTAGGACATTATTGTCACTGAAAAATCTTGAGATTCTCATTATAAAACCTAGAGATTTGCTGGACGAATTGCAGATATTATTTATATGCTCGGTAAATATGAAATTACTACAAAATGTAATTCCTAGATCCTTAATAGACAATTTTCGTATTAATATACTGTTCTCCATAATATAAGAATTGTTCATCGAGTTCTTCCTACGAGTATAAGAAACTACGCAACATTTATCAATATTTAATTTTAATTTGTTACGAATACACCAAGAAACCATTAAATCAATATTTAATTGCAACTGAACTGCATCATTAGGGGTGTTTATAGAAGAGTACTAATAATAATGAAGCATTTCATTTAATATAATGTAGAGCATTCAAATATAAAATACCTTTCTACAAATGTCATATACATTTATGTTTATAAAACAATAGACAATAATCATAAATCTTAACTGTTATTGCTAAGATAATTTTCTGTAGTGTTCCAAAATTATATTTATGGAATTTCTACAAATATTTGCTAAATATCAGGTCACTTTCCGAACCCCGCCTTATGTGACCTTAACATTAGTAAAGTATTGTTGTCGTCCAGCGAGAGTTAAAGCAAATCTTTACTATGCATACAATGGCGACTATTTGTAAGGTATTAACACATTTTACACTAACAGCGCCAATGAAAGTTGGTGCTCATTTTTAGTTCCGGATTGCGTGCATTTCTTGAGAGATTTAATTGATTTTGTTATAAAATTATAAATGGAAGTCTAAAAGTAGAACAATTTAGAAGAAATCTGATGTGATTAGAACATAACATAATCAATGAAAACTGAGGATAGTTAATTTTCAAGTTACAATTATTACCGGGTGGTGGAGATTAGGGGTAAACATACGGATTTAGCAACAACAATTTCCTACTCTCCTGTTTTTACGGCAAAAACTGTTTAGTGTGACTAGCGAATGAAATTTGACATTTAAATTATTTAATAGATGTGATTTCTTTTAACTGTTTCACTCATTATTTTATAAGCTAATCTAAATTCAGGATTCTACCTAGTTACCAAGTATCATTTCGACAAAACACCGTCACAAAAAAATTTTCGCACACTTTTAGCCAATAAGATATAGTATTTTTACAAGTAAGTGAGTTTTGAAAAGCGAATTTTTTTTGACCTTTTAGAAACATATTGTTTACATACCTGTCAAAGTGAGTACATTTTCAGTGTTATCAGTTTTTATTAAAAACTAGTGGATTCGGACAGGAATCTATTTAAATCGTTGAAAAAGCAAACTTAAATATAACACCTCAAAACACAATAAAAATTAGAAGATTTTTGTGAAGAAAAAAAATTATAAATTATTACATAATTTTTATTTTGGAAATACTCATCCGAATATCATTCGTGGTTAAATTTTATGCTGGAAAAATGTTCCGATTACTTTACTCGAGCCTGTTGCTAATTTATTTCGTGACATTGATCAAAAATCACTCGTTGACAACTCGTGATTTTTTTGTCAATGCCACTCAATAAATTGCTAGGCAACCAGCTCTCGTAACAATCTGAAAATTTTTCCGGCAAAAATTTACCACTTATGATATATATGAAAACTTTTTTCTATATTTGATTTGAAAAAAAACCGACTCTTATCTATTTTGTTAGAGAAGATTAGAATTATACTCAATATCACTGAAATACTTGGAGGCATTTAAAATGATCTTAGCAACAGGAATCAGGGATGTAATTAAAAAATTTAATACCGCAAATTCTGGCTAGTTTGTCTCAGTTGTAAACAACCCTCGTCAGAATTTCTGTTAAGACGAAATTAAAAATAATCCTATTTTATAGAATTGCCGACTAAGTAGATTAAAGGTCAAAGTATTTTGTTATTATAAAAATGAACGAAAAATATTTAAATGCACCCCTGTTTTTTTGTTCAGGTACCGTAGTCGCCCATCTATTTTGAGCAAGACATAGCAATGTATACTGTGATTTCCTAGTTCAGTTCAGTATTTAAATGGATTCATGCAAATTCCTCATACCTGAATATATTGTACAATTCTATTCTTTTGTAGGTTTTGAAAAGAAACCACATCTATTAAATAATTTAAACGTAAACTTTCATTCGCTAGTCATACTATTCAGTGCAAGAATGGGCAGGTACAATTTTATTTATAAATTTATAGATAAATTTGATAACGTTAAAAGCGTTTACCAGACATCATTTGTCACTTTACGGACACTGAAAGCTGTCGTTAAGGGAACATCGCAGGAATCACTTTGTTATTTGTAAGTATAAAGCCGGCTTCCTAAGGCACGTGGGTCGGTGAACTGTTAGGCTTGCTTCCCACGGCCCGTTATATAGCGGGCCGCATCTCGCCGCGTCGATTTGCGCGGGCGAGCACGCGCCACCGGCGAACCCGCACCGAACTCTTCCCAAGGCGCGTGTGGGTCCGAGGCATAATGCCTAGTTTCTTTTAAAAAGTACCATTCCAAAATGTCGGAAGAAGAAAGAATTGCTGTTGCTGCAGCCGCTTTTCTTTTAATCAGTGGATGCCATTTACTCAACAAAGAAAAAAAGAAGAAGAAAAGACGCTGGTGGATGTCATCATTCAATAAGAGCCGGTCGAGGTAAGTTATTATTGAGATGATGAATTGAACAAATATGTAATTTATCCAATCCATGCTAATAATTAACACTTTATTAATTTCAGATACAATGGATCGGATATGGTAACTGATTTTGTTGAAATGAAATGAACTAGAAATGACATGTTCACCAGCAAAAATCCACGCTATCACGGGCCACCACGCGCGCGCTCGCTTCGCGCCGCCTCTCGCCTTTGAAAAAACCGACTTGGAATGGATCGGGCGCGCCAGCACAGGTCAGGCCGCGCCTCCTCGGATGTTTCCCTTCCCACGGCGTGTTGGTGCGAGCTGGCACGGCGCGGCCCGCGATATAACGGGCCGTGGGAAGCAAGCCTTACCTGAGTTTGGCGTGCCACGCGCCCTTGGAATGAGGTGGCTCGTGGCTCGTTGGCTCCACTCGGGCTTCCCGTCAGTTGTCGGTAAATATGACACGAGTCAAAGAGAAACGCGCCTTTCCCCTATGCTTAGCTCGCGCAACCTTTCCAACGTTCCAGATATTCTTGGTTCGGGAACGACGTTTGCAGGTAGTCTCGGTTAGGTGGTGCCTGAGTTTATATTGTATTAGTTTTGGCTGTGTTTTTATTTATCAGATATGCACATTATTATAATTATTATTACTATTTATTATTATTACTATTTTTATTATTATTATTATTATTACTATTATTATTATAATTATTATATTATTATATCGACGAGAATGGCTGATGTAACTCGTCCAAGCCAGTACAAATTAACCACAAGTCACGAGCCAGACGCAGTGGGAAAGGTCAAGGCACGTTAAAGCTCGTGCTCGTCCAAGTCTACGAGCGAAGCCGGCTTAACCGTTCATATAATGTACCCAGTAGTTATTAATTAAATTTGGGGCCTATTCTGTATCTCAGTAGTTAATATTTAACCACTGGTTATTTTTTTTAACCAATCAAGTATGTTGACGTATAACAAAAAAAAAGGATTTTTAGTTGTCAAATCAGTAACTATTGGATAAAAATTTGAACCACTGGTTAAAAATTAACCACCAAGTTACAGAATTGGGCCCTTTATCTTTTAAAAATAAATGCAGAGGTTAATAAGCGATATTATAAACTTTGTATTTCTTTAGATTATTTCATTCATTACAAATTTGACCAACCAGAATATCTCATTTTCCATTGTTGTGCATTTTAAATAAGTGATTAAATAGCACCTAGCTTTTTAACAGTGATTAAATTGCCGAATTATTCAATTCAAGCAAATTTTATTTATTATTTTTTGGCATTTATTTGACAATTAAAGAAACAAACGAATGAAATAATCTTGACATATACCCCTCGTGCTAAAGAAATGAAATGATTAAATTTGATGTCTGGTTTATTTATAAAATTTTGCCTTTAAAAAAGTGTTATCGTACATAATAATTTAAGATAAAATAGTAGAACAAAGGTCAAAATATTTTGTTATTATAAAAATAAACGAAAAATAAATACAACCCTGTTTTGTTATTCTGGTACCGTAGTCACCCATCTATTTTAAGTAAGACATAGTAATGTATTCTGTGATTTCCTAGTTAATGTGAAATTTAATCGATTAAATTCTTAGCACTCGGGGAATAACTATGTATTGAATAATTTTATAATTTGGTACCAAATACGATGCAACCAAATTTTAAATTATGAAATCTATATAATAGTATGACCACAGTGTAGAGAATATTATCTGCTCATATACTGTGATATGACCGTCGTATTAGGTATTTCAGCGATATTATATTGTTTTAAATAGGAGACAATTTTGTTCCTGCACGGAGAAATCGAATGTATGTAATTAATTATTTTAATTTTTAAACCGGTACCTATTGTCATTTCAAAAGTATTTATGAATAGAATTTAGAGAACACACCATACAAGAATATAGGCGTGGATAATGCATGTATGTATTACACTATGTACATATTAAATGTTCTAATATACTAATATGTAGTTCAATAATAGTTCACAGGCTGCCAGAAAATTTTAATAATTATAATGCAAGTATATTATATTATTTATATTTAGTATTAATTATTTTATTAAATTGCGTATTATGCATACATATTTCCAATTGTTGACAACAAAAGTTATTTTTTAACAAATTTATACATACATTTTTATAAGTAATGATATAGTTCAATTTATTTATGTTCAATTATTATAGCTTAACGAATAACTATTAAGACTTTCTCCAAATGTAGATCACTTTCAATTTAGATGAAGATTCATAAAAAAAATTGTATCGGAGATATTAGGCTTGCATTACAAAATAAATAAACAAAAAGAATAATATGTTTGTTGATTTTTATGGTTATGTTTATAAATCTATGTGAGTTGAAATTAAAATCTTTTGATACAAAGCCAGTTCAAAAAATTCCTAGTATTTATAACTTATACATTAATATTGCAATTTCGAACAAATCTTTAAGTCTTATAGATCTGTAAATCTATAAATAGTGAATAAAATTATATATAATTTTGTATTTATCAACAAATATAGATGCGTTTTTGTCAGTTTTGTTCAGAATTTCAGCATAAATCCAATTCATTTACGAGTATATACTCATTTATGAAAAATCTGATGTGGCCAGCACATTACCTTCCGTCAGTTCATATATTGACGAATAACTAATGACCAGCAGCTGAGTGATACGTGGATAACGTCAGGTCAAATGAAAATTGTATTTATAAAAATGAATAGAATGATGTTATATTAATATATTATAGCATTCCTATCAAATATTTAGATATGTAATTCTAAATTTATAGTCTACAAATTTTAGAAATTCTGTGTCGATATAATAAGACTGTATGAAATGAGTCTGAACTTACAGTGTGAAACGCTGACGTCACAACATGGCTGAGTTTTTGCAACTTTTTAAAAATGTCATACTTTAAAACGATTTTTTACAACAAAAATTATAAATAAAAAATTCATACAGATCGATAAATTAGACTATGCTTGTTTGATTTAAACAAAAGAACGAACTATTTTTTTGCATGACATTGCAAAATGGGTTCACATACACAAACATCTAAGCCTTAGTGGGATTCGAACCCAGAACCCCGAGCGCAATCATGACTAAGAGGCGTTGCTCTAACCTTTGAGCCACCGAAGCCGACAAATAAATTAAATATTGATACAAATAACTATTATTAACGTAAGAGAAAGTAACAATAATAATAAAAAGTATTGTGTACACTGTATGCTGTAAATAAATCAATAAAACCGAACATAAAAATCGCAACATCATTGTTACAGTTTTTATTATTATTATCAAACATGTACTAGTTTACAGTTTACCCAAATCTTACTAAAAATACACACACCGTCAACTTTCTTCCAAAAATTGAATATATCACGTTGCAAGTATCCAGTTTATCCAAATATTCCGAATGCCAGGTAAAGGCAGGGCAGTGAAATCAATTTTTGAGCTACATTTTTGTCTGTTCATCTCGAAATTGTAAATAAGAGTCGCGAGTCGCGCAAATACAGGTTCAGAGTAGGTCAGAAACAAGGATGGGCTAAGTTAATTTTATGGGCAAACTTTCCGGTAATGCGTCCACGTCCCTAGTATGATTCAACATTTGTGAATTATGCTGGTGGGGAAAGATGTGACAAAATGTTTTGTATATAACAGAGAAGAATTACTCCTTTGACAAGTCAGAACACGAATTCAATATGAATGTGAACAGTGGAGTGGTTGTGGTGATCTTGGTAATGGGGTTGGTGACAACTTATGCGGTAGGTGAACATTTATCATAATGGTGCTTTACCTATTATATCACGAGTGTTTATATCAGTTACCAAACTAATTCATACCAATATTTTTTTACCGCAAAAAGAACACAACCCTGTTAGGATAGTTCATTTTTTGGTCATCACATTCTAAATCAAATTAAACAAAATTAGAATTTAAAGTTTAAGCGGTAGTTATAGACGGAAAAGAATACTGGACACAATCTACAAATATAAATTAAAATTATAGCCCGGAGGCTAATGCTACGTGAAAAATGTATGATAGTATTCCAAATATTGACCCTTGGTACTCACTTTAAATACCCTGGTGAACGATTTGTTGTTTTCCCCGGAAAAAAAGACGATCTACCTAATGGGGTACTAAAAAAAAGTTGCATATATTTCGTCATATTGTGAAAATATGACTAATTTTAACTGATTTTGTACCAAAATAATTTTAAAATATTATACGTTTTTATATCCATAAATTTACCGTTATATTTTGGTCATTTTATTATTAAAGATTCCTGAAATATAAACTCTATCTGACAGTTCATAGTGTAAAATGGTAAGCTTGTAATTGATCTTAAATCTTAAAAAAAAATTAAACAAAGTTACTATAGGAGAATGAAGCAACGTGTAAAAAGAAATAAAGAACATGTTCTTCAGTTATTAAAACAGCCTGATACAAAAAGTGCAAATATTAAAATACCTAATTGCAGTAATGTATCATTTGCTACTCAGAAAAATTTCGAAAGCAGCAATCCTTTAAATAAAGCCGAAATAAAGCAACCAAGCAATAATATGAATTATCCATTAGACAATAATGCTCAACATTACAAATTTGCCTATCAAATGTTTTATATTTTATTTTAGTTTTCAATTTATTAAAATAACTAAAACACAGCTAAAACAATAGGCTATTTGCAAAGTCGTACTTTACTGTTACTGTTGTAGTTATTTTCTGGTTATAATAAACAGAGAAATTCCAAATAATGGAATTTAATCAACGGTTATATTTTAGCGATATTGAAGTAAAAAACTAGTCATAATAACTACATAATTTCTTGTTAATTAATATAGATATCTTCAGTATTATAAAAACTGTAATCTGGGTATAACAACAGAATATTGGCTATTTAATAACTTATTGAATTTAAAATGTCGTTTGGAAATAAAAACGTTATACGTCAGCTTTTAATTATATATTGTAATTATTTAACTTTTTCGGATGGTCGCCATATTTTGTTATTAAATGGACATCATCCATTTTGAAACAGTAAGATAATATTAAAATAAACATGCTCTTACGCGAATTTTTATATTTTAATGGAATTTGAATTACAATTAATAAACTCATTTAGTATTTGAACACAATTTTCGATTCAAACTAAAAAATAATTTTTCCTACAACATATTATTAATATTTGTGAAATACTTGAAGTATTTCAAAGTATCGTAATAAATATTGCAATAAATATAGCGGTCGCAGTAAAATTTTGAACATTCATCAACCTAACTCGAAAACAAATTCTTACTAAATAAGAGACATTTATTTGCCATTATCTGTATAATGAATGAAATGTTGAACTTAGTTATTTTATGAGGACGTAAGAAAGCAGAATTGCTGAAACTATTCTACTTTATAAGCTGCATATTAGTAATAACTGAGCAAGTACATAAGCTTGTAAACAGATGGTTAATAAGTAGATTAATTTTAGTCATTTTTACTTGAAAAAAGTTTTGTTATGATTAATATCCATAGTTATAAACTAGCAATTTCAAAGTAATAACCGATTTAAGATCAATATAAAGCTAATGCTTTTTGGTTATTTTGAAGCTATAAAAAGTTGTACCTTGTTCCATTTAAGCCATTCAGTATTGCGGAGCATAGGGAATAGTTTTGACCTCTCTGATTGGCTGAAATTACAGACAAGAGACAAGTTTACCCAATGTAATTTACTACTTCAGATTTGTGCTGTTACCAGTGCTATCTACTGAATGGCTTAAATGCAACAGAGCATAGTTGTAAAATCGTTATGTTGTAATTATATTTTAGTCACAATAACATATCGACTGACTAATTAGTTTTAAAACGGTTACGTTTTGGCATTATTTTAGCCAAGATAACTTACAAACTGACAAATAAGCTTTAATTTATAGGTGTCAAAAACGTTATCAAAACTATAAAATGATTCCCCAATTTCGTAAGGAGACTGTTTTAAAATAGTTTTATTAAGGTTGCGGTAGATGATGATTATCGCTAAAAAGATTTTAACACTGTTTTGAGAACGTTGTGATATTCCGAAAACAGCTTCCAATGCTACTTGGGTATTTATTTAAAATCTTTATAACAGATTTTTCCTTTGACAAGGTACATAGCTGTAGTTTTCTGAAAGTGACAACTGTAAATCAACTACTCGTACCCGGTGCTGTGCAAGAAGCCTTTTTAAATGACATTTAAAAAACAATAAATCTGATGTGGCCAACACAATACCTCCCGCCATTTAATTATTATTAATTTAAATATACCGGGTGTTCACTTGTTTTATAGGACATAGGAAATACAATATTAAAATTTTCATTATGCGATAGTTCGTTCCCTATGAATTTTAGAACAAAAGTGTAAATACAATAAATGTTCAGAAATAAAAACTGCATCGAACAAGCTTCAATTTATTGATATAATTCGTTCCTGTCATGAAATAAACGTAAAATAAAATTTATAATTTTTTAGCTATTTACAGTGTGCCATGGAGAACAAAACATACAATTCAAACAGTCGTACTGTTTGAGTTTGACAGATGACATTTGTTATTGTCGTAAAGATTTAATAATTATTGCCTTTATTTAAATATTTATCAGTAATTATGGATACATTTACTATCTTCAATTCAATGAATAAAATGGTATTTGGCTGGAAATTCGTTAAATCAAGTGAGAGATTTATTTAGTGCATTATATCAGGCCCGGCCTATTCCTGCACGTGGGACTATTAGCAGAATTATAAACCTTTTTAATGAAACAGGAAGTGTTATTCATCTTTGTAATAACTTAATGACAATGACAAATGTTTTGTTTTCCATGGCACACATGTAAATAGCTAAAAATAATAAATTTTATTTTACGTTTTTCTCATGACAGGAACGAATTATATCAATAAATTGAAGCTTGTTCGATGCAGTTTTTAATTCTGAACATTTTTTGTATTTACACTTTTGTTCTAAAATTCATAGGGAACGAACTATCGCATAATGAAAATTTTAACATTGTATTTCCTATGTCCTATAAAAAAGTGAACACCCGATATATGTATATATATATATATATATATATATATATATATATATATATATATATGTATATATATATATATATATATATATATACTCACACATTTACTTATGCTGGAAACTGTATTAAGTTCCATTCCATATAACTATGGTTCTATTTACTATTTTCTTTTTAAAAAGTTACTATTATTAATTTGTAATGATGATGTGCGTAGGCTTCGGGATTTAAATTATAGATTATTTTATAAATTTATCCATAAACAGTATTAATGCAAAACCTGTAGAATATTTAATAATCTTTAATTTTTATAATAACATAAATCTTGAAAAATAGTATTTAAAGATATATTTCCAAGAAAACCTATTTCGAGCTTCAAGTAAAAAACCATTATCGGTTATTTGATTTACACCAAAATCTAATGACATTTTCCTTCATTAGAATAAGGTAGAAATACAAGGTTTCAAAATTTTCTTAATGAAAGTATTTGAGTTAGAGCGGAGGATCCATACACATATACACACAGACCTCATCGTAAAAATGTTAAAATTTGATTCTAATGGAATTATATAAATATGCATAATTTCCTTATATTTGTGTAGGAGTCAGAGTTACCCGCAGTATTTGGTAGAGAAAAATGTTTGGAATTCAAAGAATCCCATGACGCCGCTACATGCATAGCCATGGTCGCATTTCGTAAAATTGAAGATTTATCCTTGAAAGAAAACATTGAAATTATCCCCGGTGTTTTCTTGACCAGGTATTATCCAACTCATTCATATAAAATATAAGTATATACAATTTAATATTATTGTAGTGATATTCCGGAATCCGAACGAGAACTTTTTCAAAAACGAACCAAGGTACTTCCCAAAACTGGTGAAGACAGATTCCACATATTCGTCGATATGATGTACAACGTGATGAACAACTTATTCGCTGCAAGAACTTTGAAGGTTAAAGTGAACGAAGAAACGAGCAATTCTGTTATGCGCGCCTTCGAAGAAGGTAAAACCTTTTATTTATTAACGAAGTTCTAAATAACTTAACTTACTTACCAAAACGTTTATACCTTTCGGTGTCAGGCGTGCTGAGTTGAGTGGTCTTCTGGTGTTTTCTTTCAAAATTCTTTCCAGTTTTTGCGGTCAATCGTTAGTTTCTTGACACATTTTCAGTTTTCTTCCCTATTTTCTACTGCTTGTTTAATTTTTTGGTCCCAGTTTTTAACTGGTCTTCCTCTTTTTCTTTTGCCTACTGGTTTAGCTCCATATATTTGTCTTATTATTCTATATTCTTCCATTCTTTGTTGTGCCTCTTGGATTGTATTTGATATAGATTTTATTTTGTTTGATTATCTGATTTTTACATTTTTTATTTTGTTTAATCTCGTTTTCCTAACTATGTTTCTAAGAAATAACATTGCGGCACTTTAAACATAATTTCTTAGTTGTCTTGTCGTCCAGGATTCGCTGCTGAAAGTGAGAATTGGGGTGGCTACTTTTTTGAATACTTGTTTTTTTTTTTTGATTTTGTTAAGGAATTTGTTTTTTATTCCATTAAATAATCCCGCTGTTTTGTTAGTTCTTTCTTTTATTACTTTTTCTGTTTTCTTTTTCTTTTATTAATGCTCGTAAGTATTTAAAAGGCGTTACTTTTTCTAGTCCTTTTTCTTCTAGGTAGACGTTTATTTCTTTTTCTTCGCTCATTATAGCCAAGATTTTAGTTTTTTCCGTATCTTCATGTTTCTCGCAGTCAATTCGTTGTGTAGTATTTTCATATTGTGTTACTTAACTTCCGCAACTTAATTTCAAATGACAGATAATTGTTTAAACATGAAAGGGGTATTCAAAGTACTTACGAGGGCTGTCTGATAAATTCGCGGAGCGCCATATTTAAGTCAATAGCAGAACTAAAAAATTTGTTGGTAAAACTGATTCATCTTTCATATGTACTACCGTCGCTCTGTCAATTGATAATTTGTTTATTTAAAATTAACGCCTCAGTGTCATTATGAAAAACGGATAAGTTAAAGAATCGTACGGTGATTGAATACTTTGTTAAAAAAGGTTTAAAGCCAATGGAAATTCATTCCGAAATGCTAAGTGTATTGGGGGACTCTGCTCCTTCAAAAACAATGGTTTGTAAATGGGCGCTCGAGTTTAAGCGAGGCAGATCGAGTATTAAGGATGACCTCCGTAGTGAACGCCCGGAAACTGTCACAACACAAGAAATAATTCAAAAAATACATCGAATGGTATTCGATCGCCGGCGAATCAAGATTCGTGAGATTGCTGAGATCATAAGCATCTCAAAAGAAAGTGTGAATCATATCTTGAATGAAAAATTAAATATAAATAAGCTCTGCGCCAGATGGGTGCCGCATTTGTTAAATAACGATCGAAAACTCAGTCGGATGCGAATTTCTGAGTGTCTGGATCGTTTCACAAGAATAAACACGATATTATTCGTCCATTTGTTAAATAGACGAAACATGGATATGTTATTATTCGCCTAAGACAAAAGAACAATCCAAACAATGGACTGAAGCCGGTTGTCCAACACCGAAAGTGTCAAAGACCATTTCATCGGCCGGAAAGGTCATGGATTCGGTTTTCTGGGATGCAAAGGATATTTTAATGATGGGTTACTTAGAAAAAAATAGAACTATCAACGGTGAATATTATTCAAACCTTATGTGCCAATTGGATATAAAAATTCGTGAGAAGCGACCTGGTTTGAACAAAAAGAAAATGATCTTTCACCAGGACAATGCTCCTGCTCACAAAAGTGTTGTAGAAATATCAAAAACGAACGAGTTAAATTATGATTTGCAGGAACATTCACCTTATTCTTCAGATTTAACACCATCTGACTTCTACCTATTTCCAAAATTTGAGGGATTTCTCGCTGGAAAATCACTTCAAAGACGGAATTGGACTATTGGAAAAACGTTGGTCCAAATGCATTGAGATCCAAGGAGACTATGTTGAAAAATAAAGTCATTTTCGAACATAAAAACTGTTGTTTTCATTTCCGTTCTGCGAATTTTTAAGACAGCCCTCGTATTTAACATTACAATAACTAAAAAAGTACGTGATATACTTCTAAAAATGACCAAGTCAAAAAACGTACTTTGTGAGAAATAATTGCAATTAAATATTTTTGCAATAATTGGAAATCAGAATTTATAATATTTTTTTCTTTTTTAGTAGTCATTGCTGTTTATTAGGGGAAAAAATTATTGGAGATGCAGTCTTGGAGTTTAACTTTTGTAACTCTGATGTATGCTTGTATTTTATCACTCTTTAATTTGTATGACGATATTTTCTTCCTTGTAGTAATTCAATTTCGTTAGTTTTTCTAACTATATATTAAAATAGCCCTGCTGATGGTTTATTAGGAACCGAAATCAAGACTGCATCTCTAATATTTTTTCCCCTAACATCATACCAACAGTGAATAAATACCAGTAACTATTACTATTTATGTTCTATAACATTTTTTTGTAGGGTAAAATAATTCGGAAGGAGGGTTGGGTTTTGATTTGCTCACTACATATATTTTGAATATAATTCATCTTGGAGAAGAGTAGTTTCTTGACTGGATTTGGATATCAGGAAAATAAATTCTTAGATGCAGTCAAGTAATTATTTATTTACTTCAAAGTTTCGATCCTACCAGGATCATCCTCAGGAAGAAATAAATAATATTGTAATATTGTAACAAATAGTTATTTGTATATCAAGGCCGCGAAATCACTCTTTAGCGTACTGAGAGAAAAATTGTCGCCGAGGCCGCTTGCGGCCGAGGCAAGACAATCTCGAGGGCGCTAAAGGATTTCGCGGACAAGGTGTACACAATATTTTTTGTGCAACCGTAAAATATATGTAATTACAAATTTTATTAATTTTCAACAGTTTCATTATAAATAGAAAGTAAGCTTTCAAGGTGGTTATGTGATTGACATTTGATAAACAAAACCATGTAATAAGGGATTCCACCATTTTTTAAAAATAATTTCACCATAAAGTATAAGTAAAACTAATACTATTTGGTGAAAATCCGGTAATTTTTTTTTTTTTTATTAATAAGCGAGTTATGGTCCCCCGAAGTTTGAAAATATAGATGTGACGTCACGAATATAAGTTTTTATATAAAACTGTTTTCTTCGTTACATTATATTTATAACAAACAAATTAATATTATAACACTGTACAAGTCTACATGCTTTAGAATTGCAAGTGTATCAAAATTATTAAGTTTAATGTAAGAAATTTATATTCAAATAAAAACTGTTTGAGAATTTCAGAGCTGGACTGTTAGCCACTTCCATTGGTAGTAGACTCCACCCCCTAACTCGGTATTCGTTATATATTTATAGGTCGCCAATCAAAATAATATATATATATGGAATTCATATGAGTGACAAGCTGTTAAAACAAAAAACCCCTTATTTCCGAAGTATTTCAATTATATCATTTTATTTCTTTATTAATATTAATTATTTATTAAGCATCTATTTTCACTATTTTTTGATAATATCTCTTAATTCGATTGAGCTGTAATCCCCTATTCTCAAGTGTCAAAGTGATTGTTTACCTAATTTCGCGGCCTGTATTGCGGCTGCGAAATGCTTATTTCGCGTCCGGTTGCAGAAAAAAAATAAAAAAACGTACAATTAGGTTATTTGATAGATATTCTGACACATTAACAACTTTGTTTTAATTGCCTTATTCTGCTACAATAAAGAAAATTGAAGGAACATTTCAAATTTATGAGAAAACAGGGCAATTAAGTCATAATTGTTTAGATTTTTGAAGGTAATTTTTTTTTGCAGGTCGAGGAAAAATTAAGAAAATAGCAGGACCATTGATGCTGGCAATTGGTGCAAAACTGTTAGCCGTTGTACCTATTTTATTAGGAGGATTGGCTTTGTTTGCTTCTAAAGCTTTAGTAGTCAGCAAATTGGCTCTTATTATAGCGCTTGTTGTAGGAGCACAGTCGCTTTTCAGTGGTGGAGGAAACTTCTTAAACAGGGTAAGAAAAGTTATTATCTAGCAGTAATTAGAAAGAGGTATATTTATTATACGTATATAAGACAAAATATTACTGGTTTAAGTAGTAAGTGGTTAATTTATAAGCATATAAGCCGCCTCGGTGGCCGAATGAGTTGAGGCAGCGTGCCTCTGAAGCGTTCGAAGCGACTATCATCGATCGGTTCTTGGGGTCATGGGTTCGATTTTGACCATCCCTGAATCCATTCTGACTAATTTCGTCGTGACGTTTGTACGTACGTACGTACGTACGTATTTCACATAACTCAAAAACGGTAAGCCGTAGAAAGTTGAAATTTTGTATTTAGGACTTCTATAACATCTAGTTGTGCACCTCTCTTTTTAGTCATTATATAATTTCCAGAAATGGTACTTTATTTAAGCATATAATAGATTTTAATGAAAAACTATCTTAAAATATAATCCAAAACTTTTCAAATTTGGTATATAAGACATTTATATCAATTGAAATAACATAGCAGATTTTGAAGTTGTTAACAGTTTTTCTTGAATAAAATGGTTTCATTTTGATTTTACAAATAAATGCTTCAAATAGGAGTTTTAGAAAATTAAATTCTGCGTCTAGCACATAAAGTAATATTAAATTAGCCTTTTGTAAATTTAAAACTTATATATTTTTTTGTTTTTGTAATGAAGCTTGCTATGGATTAGGACAAAAAATAATAAAAAAATAGATGTTTATGTCAAATTACGTCAAACACGTGCAATTTTATTACATCTTCTTATTGGTCTGGTGAACAAGGAAGTCGTGTGGTGTCCACATCAGATGTTAAAATATTTTTAAATCTAAAGCGTTTTTACTTTTATATTTTGTAAAATTTTTAAAAATACCCCAGAGAAAAGTGTTAAACTTTTGCAATATTTTCTTCCCGCCATTATAGCGTACATAACATCAACTATGTGCGAAGTAGGTCTCGATATACCTGCCCAAAACGTGCTTCATAGAAAGAGACAGAAGCAAAACACGACGTTTCGTTTATCGTATTTTCTAGGTTTTTACGTTTACATATTTAAAATCAAATAATTTGTTTTATTGCGATTTGACATTGATATTGATGTTTCATTCTAAACTAGCGCTCCTAGCGGACAACTACGGTTAACCAAAAATGCTGTGTACGTCATCGTATTGCGGGTGGTTTAACTAATGATAAATGTAATATCGTTAATACAAAAAAATACGCTATATTTTATTACGTTTATTGCATTAATAGTAATATTGCATGTATAGTATTCCAGTACTGTGGAAAAATATTTACATTTCAACATGACTAAACTCTCCCATTGTAATATTTGTAATAAGTTAAATACAATATACAAGTATCTAAAATACTATACATCTTACATAAATATAGCAATGGCTAGCCAACCTGCAGCACGGTAATGGTGAAACACTGCGGTTCGGTGAATCCGGTTGGAAAGAGTAAACGGCAATAGCTGTATAGAAGTCATATATGGAGAGAAAACATAAAGCATAAAAAATAGAAATAAAATACCCCCAAATTTATTAAATCATATTTCATAACATTAGACGAAACATTGAAATATGTCTAATCCTTCCTACTATTACAATAATGACTGGTACCATTTATTGTGTTTAATTTTTCTTTCTTTCTTCATTTCAGTTTGGTGGCGGCGGTGGTGGTTGGGGCAACTACGGCGGTAGTTACGGAGGTGGGGGAGGTGGATACAGCGGCGGACATAACTACATCGGAGCGTACGGGGCACCAGCTTCTGGGTGGAACACAGCATCATCCCAAAGCTACCCATATGCTAGATCGTTGAATGATGCTCAAGATTTGGCATATTCATCGCAGAAACCATAAAAACTGTATGACTGATTATTTATTTATTTATAATTAATAAAGTAGCTTATCCAAAATTTGAGTTTCTTTTTATATTCCTATAGAAGTAAAGAGCAATTTTTAACTAAAATTTTGGTTTCTAGGTAATAAATAATAATAATAAAAAAAACTAGTCATAATATTATTGTATTATTAAAAATACAATGGCGAATGATTAAAATATTACATTTTTATTAAATACAGAAGGCTTTGCAATATTAGTTTTTGAATTAGTAATCTGATAATATTAAAGAACAGGCGTAATAATTAAATATTAGATTGAATTAAATAAATATAAATATATCATCACGGCATATTACCCATTTCTGGGTGCGCCAATCTATTTTGTACACAGATTTCGGTAATGATCATGACATATTTGTATAGTATGACAAGCGAATGAAAGTTGACATTTAAATTATTTTTTTACATTTTGCGTTCATAATGAAGTCATTACGATACGCAATTGTGTATCGTAATAATCTTCATTTCGATACGCAATTTTTTGTTTTAGACGGTTGGTACTAGATGACGTTTCTTTAACCCATTTTTACCTAATTTATTTTTAGTTAATTGACAATTCATTTTAATAATATAATGTCGAAATTATTATTATTTTTTTTATTTAGGGAAGATTATTTACATGAAAATGTACAAATGGTTACAAATATAATCACAAATTGAGTAAGTAAATGTTAATTGTAGAAGGCGCAAAATATAAAAAATAGTATAAAGAACTCATTTTATAAGACTTTCTTTCGCACTTGTCAATTAGAAAACTCGCTAACGCTCGTTTTCTAAATTTTGACGCGTGCGAAAAAAACATGTCTTATAAAACACGTACTTTAATATACTATTATAGATGTTTTTTTTTAAAAAAAAAAACTTTTCCATATATTTGATTTGAAAGGTAATTGACCCTTGTGTATTCCGTTACAGAATATTAGAATTGTATTTAATACCAATAGAATATTAGGAGGCATTTAAAATGACCTTAGCAACAGGATACAGGGATGTATTTAAAAAATTTAACAACGCAAATTATGGTTCGTTTGTCTAGGTGTAAGCAACCCTCAAGTCGGAATTTCTGTTAGAGGAAATTAAAAATAATCCTATTTCATAAATTTGCAACAAAAAATATTTAATAAAATTGCCAACTAAATAGTTTAAATGTTAAAATATTTTGTTATAATCAAAATAAACGAAAAATATTTTAAATGCACCCCTGTTTTGTTATTCAGGTACCGTAGTCGCCTATCTATTTTAAGCAAGACATAGTAATGTATACCTGTGAGTTCCAGTATTTAAATGGATGCATGCAAAATCCTCATACCTGAATATTTCGTATAAATCTGTTCTTCTCTAGGTTTTGAAAAGAAAGCACATCTATTAAATAATTTAAACGTCAACTTTCATTCGCTAGTCGTGCGGGCGTTTACCAGGCATCACCTCACGCGCACTCATTGTTGACGTGGGGAGTGCACCACAAGGAACTATTTTGTGCCGTTTAAAATTCGAAATATTTTGTGACAATGCGAGGGTAAGCACAATAACAGATAAATAACTTTTTATAAACTCTTCTAAAGTATAGTTTCAATATTCATATTTTAACTCTGTTTATCTGTTTAAGTCATAAATGTCAAAATTCAGTTTAGAAATTCTTATCATATTATGATAGTCACGACATTTATTTGTTGATCTTAAGTCTAGAAATTATTATGTATACGTGCCCTAGCCTATGCACCCCGTTCCCCTAAGATAATCCTATCCTGGAGATAGCGTTTTTGTTTTAAGTCAGTCGGTATTAGTTAGCCATGGGATAAACATGGGGGAGTTGAATTTAGATACTCGAGAGAGTAACATGTAATAGTCGGGTTTAGAGACATGTAAGAGTTTGAGTTTTGGGGCGACGCTCGCCCGCTTTGTTACGGAATGTAACAGTTTAGAATCTGTTTAGTTGAGTATGTTTAGTTCTATATATTTGGAAGGTGTAATGTAAAAATAATTATCTTCAAAGCTTGCTGTAATTAACAAAAATGTAATATTTAAATCATTCGCCATTGTATTTTTTAGTAATATAACATAGCATTGTTTTTATACTATTGAATAGCAAATTTCATGTAATTTTCAAATGTGAATAAATATATTAGGTGTTCCATTTGCAAATATAAGTTACATACCAGCGTTAGCGCGCAGTCGATGGGTTGGCGCAGTGGCGAATTTAGCACGTGACAGGCCCCATGCGTAATTCAATTTTATTATTAATTAATTTGCAAGCGAAAAAGTTACATTTTTCACAAATACAGCCTAAAAAACTAATAATCATTTTATCGCGAAATTTATACAGCTACCCTAAGAGAGATGACATATTTTATTTACATTACATTATATACCCGAATTTCGTCAAATTAGGTTTTATGCGTTAGGTTACCGTTAAACTAAAGTATTTTTTGAAAATTTACAAGCGAAAAAGTTATAATTTTCACAAATACAGAATTTAGAATAGACTCCGAAAGTGATGACGTCAAAATCGAGCGGGAATTACAAAAGTTAAAAGTAAGCTTCCGGTTTCTTACCTGTATTTTGAAAGAGTAGTGAACGAACCGTACTAGCGCCCAATTTAAAGTAGTAAGGATATTCTACCTTTATCTCGTCAGCATAGAGCAAACTTGCATATGGTTTGAAATATGGTCGCTAGGCCGCCACAAAAAATATGGCATAGATGGCGTTATTCACTTGGCAATTTAATTTAGAGAATACTATTAAATTATTAATTATTTTGATTAGGAAACTAATAATAATAATAATAATAATAATAATAATAATAATTAAAGAAAGAATTTTTTTATTTTGAGACCTTAAATTTGGGGCTCGCTCGATTTAAGAGGCCCCAAGTGCGCGCTTCCTACGTCTGTGCGGAAATTCGCCACTGGGTTGGCGACCGCTGATCTAGACTACTGATAAAACTATTATTAACCTAAGAGAAAGTTGTAATAAAAATATTGTGTATACTAGATATAAATAAATCAATAAAACCAAACATAAAAATCATATCATCATTGTTACTTATTCCAGTTTTTTTGTTATTTGTGTTATCTGTTATCAAACATGTACTAGTTTACCCAAATCTCATTAAAATTTTACCAATAACTTTCTTCCAAAAGTATAATACATTTATCACGTTGGAAGTATCCAGTTTACCCAAATATTCAGATTCAGAAAGCGATGAAAAGGTAAAGTAATTGAAACGAAACCAAATTTTGGGCTACTTTTTTGTCTGTTCATCTTGAAATTGTAAATACGAGTCGCGCAAATACAGGTTTATAGTAGGTCAGCCACAAGGATGGGCTAAGTTCATTTTATGGGCAAACTTTCCGGTAAGGCGTCAACGACCCTAGGATGATTCAACATTTGTGAATTATGCTGGTGGGGAAAGATGTGACAAAATGTTTTGTATATAACAGAGAAGAATACTCCTTTGACAAGTCAGAACACGAATTCAATATGAATGTGTACAGTGGTGTGGTTGTGGTGATCTTGGTTGTGGAATTGGCGTTAGCGACCCCTATTCCGGTAGGTGACTAACTTCCTTGATAGATATATACATATATCATTTACATTATGGTCTTGTGTCGAGAGAACTTATCTATTAACTACTACCATACAATTTTTTTTTTTTCAACACATTTGTACAGTAAAAAGTATAAGTATACGTATATCTATGGGGTCTCGTAGCCGCGTTCCTGAGTGTCTGGTCGCAAATCTGGGGAACTTTAGGTTGGTACTGACAGAATAAAATTATCTTCTTGTTAGACTATTTTTCTTCAATATTGTTATTATTTCTATCACCTAATTTGCATTTTTTACGATGTTAGATGATTAAATGATATTTTTGATTCTGACAGTGATGATGAAATACTTTAATGACATCTGTCAAACGTATGAATAACAACACATTTGTTTGTGTTTACGTGGTATCCATAAGGACAAGGGATAAAGTTATCCGAGGTTTATACGACCGATTTCCATTCTATCTGTGGTTTATCCGATGTTTGTAAAATACAACTTTCAATTTTATACCTCGCATAGCGTTATACGAGGTTTATCTAATGATTGTAAAAGTTGCTCTGAGTCACCTTATATTGAAATAAATAAGTATAAATTTTGATTAAAAAAAAACTTTTTTAGTCGACTTTTACAAAAATTGAATTTTTCGTACGCAAGAGCGACCAAAAATGATCGTTTTCGACCGCATTCATTATTATCCGATTTAAGGTAGCGCCATCTATTATTTCGAGTGTTAATAAAGAGAAAGTAAACGTTTCTGAAGGAGTCACAAATATGTACAATTATTCAGTTGTTATAAATAACTATGTCAATAAATAATGAATAAAACTCTAACAAATTTGTAAATTTTATAAAGAAGGTCAACTAAAAAAATTTGTGTGCACCACACACAAAAAGGGCTATTTCGTCCTAACGTGCTTTTTGAAACTTCAGACTCGACCGAAAAAAATCAGTTATTATTGGCATTGGTATGCAAATAACTATAATAATAATAATAATAATAATAATAATAATAACAATAATAATAATAATAATAATAATAATAATATAAATAATAATAATAATAATAGTAATAGTAATAATAATAATAATAATAATAATAATAATAATAATAATAATAGTAATAATAATAATAATAATAATAATAATAATAATAATAATAATCATCATCATAATAATAATAATAATATTAATAATAATAATAATAATAATAATAATATACATTTAATTTGGTATGAACAATAACATGAAGATAGTACAAATACAGATAATATACCCAAGTACATAATAAACAAATCCCTCTGAAAACTTCTATCTAGATACGCCTATGTAACTCTTTGTAAGGTATTATCGAAACGTTTATTGACATCTTTCTATAGTTATACAAGTTTTGTACCACGTATAAAGCGGGCTGAATTCTATGAGCACCCTATTAAAATAATATCTATTTTTCTTGTAAGTATGTTTGCCGCATTTTGACAAAATCCAATACTATTTTTGCAAATTTTAACTTATTACTCCAGCTCATTTTGAAACGGGGTATACAAACGTAAAAGAACACTGGACACAATCTAAAAACTGGTTATACAGGATATTGAACTTACGTATACCACCATTGCTATCGTGAGAAATACTCGTATTCGCGATTCAAGAAAAATGCTCGCCAACTAGCGGCCAACTCATGAAGCTCTTAAAAATGGCGTCACAATGCGGCCAGCATATAGCATGGCCAATGTTACTATAACATGTAAACGTCAATTTGAGTAATTCTGCTTTAAAAGTTGTTAAAAAGTGTTCACAAAGAAAAAATATTTATTTCATTTTTATCTCGTTCAACGAATTTTTTTCCGCAATTATACAGGCTGTCTCACAACTCGCGCCCCAGAGCGAATCAGGAAACACGAGACTGCCTCGGATGTGTAATTTCGAAGAAAAAAAAATCTAGCTGAAAAGATATTCGAGAAAAGACGTCTTAAAATTGACCAATCAGAGACCTACACCTTTAACGTGTGTTTGCCGTAATTTTACGTTACTAGGGTTTTATACAAATCAAATCTTCTTTATGTGTGGGCGACTGTAGTTTTCGAAAAATGTCAGTGTCAAATTAAATTTAGAACCACCATTTGTTGTTTTATTCTCAAAGAATTCAAATGACAATAATATTTTCGTTTAACACATTTTACACAGCTGCTACAACACGTTGCACTGTACGATATAAATGATGATCTCGGATGACACCTTCGCTAACCTAAATTTGTTGACAGTGAAAAGTCAACTCTAAAGTGTCAAAATTACAGGAAGTCAAACAAATTTTGTAACTCACTAGTAGTATTTAATAAACCTAGCAACCAGTTTTATTTTGTAATAATATCATCATACCGGGATTGGTGGATTAAAAAGTCTTGTAACTCCGTTATGCAAGCAGCCGCAAATTATTTTCTTCTATTTGTTGGCAACCTATTGTCGTTGGCAAGTGTCAGTTCCGTCTGAGGCACGAGTTGTGAGACATCATGTATGTCCGGAATCAATAATTTTTTCTCCCTCACTATAATTTCGAGACTCATCCGTTGCTTAAATAACAAAAAACTTCCTTTAATTTCACTTTCATTGTATATAACGAAATAATAAACTCCTTTAGGCATGATTTACATTAGCGGTACAATAACGGTACGATGCCGGTACAATGACGGTATATCAATTGCACGAGGCATTTACATTAGACGATACCACGACGGTACGAATATAATAAAATACCATGACATTATAATTTTGTCTTTTATGTATTATGACTGTTTGTGGTGCATATGTCATATTTCTATCAAAAGTAGAAAATATCGTGCAATGTTTAAAAATGTGTCAAATTCAGATTTGGCTAATTCTCTTTACTCTTAACGAAGAAGAAGATACTGAAGAAAAACCAGAAAATTTTACAAAACGTTTATTTTTATGTACTTACTGTAATAAACTGTAGTGTGTATTTTACTTTTTTGTCATAAACAGAGAACTTTTGTTCAACAATGTGTACAATAATTTCTCATTTCTAGCTCATTTTAACTACATTTTGGTTTAACTAAAAGACAAACATCAAAAAGTCAAAAACATGTCAGATGTCAATCACGTACTAGCATAGCTGATTTTGGCATGAATGTCAACGTGACGTGCACGTACTCTTCAAATGCAAACTTCAACTTCCCCTTGCATGCAAATACTACGCTGTCACTATGATACAAGATGTTTTTAAATAGAAATAAAACTATACTGTACCATGGTCATATCGCTAATGTAAATCAGTGAATATCAATGTGCCGTCATTGTACCGTCATCGTACCGAGAACGTAGATGTAAATGAGTCCATTAAATACATTGCAGTAAGAAGTATCGTACCGTCATCTTACCGTTACTGTACCGTCATTGTACCGCTTAAGCCTTAAACATAGCTGTTCACACACAACTAGATTAGTTTTTAGTTCATTTGTCACTTGGCTAGATCGCATTGTGACGTCACAAATCATGGCGGCAAAACTAATTTGAATCCCGAATAAGAAATACATGCTTGGTTAAATTAGAAAAGAAATACGATTTTGCAAGTTATATTCTAGTTACTGTAACAAAGTAATTAATATTTAGCAAATGGTTAAAATTTGATCTAGTAGATATGACATTAACATCATAAAATGCAAATTAATTGGTGAAAAATTTAAAACAACGCTTAAGTAGACATTAAAATTTATGCTTTAAGGAAGCCACCGATATGTTGGCGGCAAACTCTGAAATCCATCAATCCCGGTACTGCCCAGTTGGTACATGGATTGCCGGCGAAAAGTGAAATAGTCGAACTCAGCGATCAACATTAAATTCCAGCCCCTTCTTCATCCTAATTAAAACCATGGCTAATGTAGTTCTTGCCGTCCCTGAAAAGTTAGGGATGTTATGTTAAGTATCGATGGGAGCCAACACGGAGTGAAGCGGAATAATTGGCTTCCGGCGGATCGCCAGTATAGCGATTTTCTGATCATTCCACTGTTTGCCGACAATCCCTGTACCAACAAGGTATTACCGGGACTGACGTATTTCAAAGTTTACCGCCGAAATTCGAAGGAATGCTATTAAAAATTTTAGTGTAACAGCAAAATTAAGTAGATACAGTTTACATTTTAAATTTATCACATAATTTTACTAGAAATTAAAATATAATACATTCAAAAAATTATTTTCAGTAATAATACTCGTACAACAAGACAGTGAGAATAAATTGAAAATAATTTGACAGATTTTTCTAAAACTTGTTGTCATTTGGCATCTATTGCCAGAAAAAATCTGATGTGACCAACACTATACCTCCCGCCATTAGATTTTTATTAATTTAAATATACATACTTAAATATGTACTTATGCTGGAAACTGTATTAAGTTCCATTCCATATAACTATGGTTCTGTTTACTATTTTCTTTTTAAAACGTAATTTGAAATGATTAGTTCTTTGACAGACATTTATCTGTATCCACTGAGTTGTGTTTGTTTAAAGTCTAGGCTCTGGGATTTAAATTACAGATAAATCTATATATTTATCCATAAAATATGTAGAAAAAGTATTAATGCAAATCTGTAGAAAATTTCGTAATATTTAATTTTTATAATACATAACATAACAGAAAAACTATTTTGAGCTTCAAGTAAAGTGCCATTTTCGATTATCCGATCCAAAATCTAATAAATTAATCTGTCACAACACTGTTGTCTAATCAATATCTATTTAAATACTCAATATACCAACCCCATGGAACAACCCTAGCATGTTGTCGAATCCGGCGTCTCGTAAGGGTTGAAGAATTAAAGATCCTTGTTTATTGTTAACTTAAGGACTTAATTCGTGGTGAATGGTGTCTTGGTAAAAAAACACCTTATTGGATTTGATCCCGGGTTTTTAAAGCCACGATTCCTATTCATAAATATATTACATTCACAATCATTTTCAACAAAAATAATTGTTATTCATATATGCGACATTAGCAAAATACTTTGGCATCATTCTCCCATTAGAACGAATCTTATTATTTTAAATATAAAACAATATCAACATGTTTATTTGCATAGTTTTGTTGTTTTCTATTGTTTATTGGCAACAAAATCTAAAATTTATCTTAATTACTTTATATTTAGATCAGTTTTCAAACTTATTTTGATTGAAATATAACATAAGTGGTACAGAAAAAGATACTGGCAGACGACCGGAGTCAGCAATTTTAATACTAATTATAAACGTCAAAAGTCGACAGAATATCGTAATTTAACATAGCCAAATTTTGGAATTGGCAAGAAAATTGTATTTCCTGCTTATAGTTTCATAATATGATAGATTTTGACTATTATTTCTTGTCTAAAATATTCAAATGAGCGATTTTGAAGATGAAAAAGAAGATTTTTGATTTGATTCACGCGGAACGTTGGTTAAAAATTTCATCTGTATTAATAGATACTATGAAACTAAAAATAGTATAGGTTGTTAAATTTACAAAGTTGATGTCACTTCCGGTTATACCGGAAGTTCCATAATTACAATTTTCACACAATTCAATAATCAATATGTGTATCTGCAATAATAACCGAGGTAGTGAATACACCTCGTGTAAAAAATATCGAATATCTCGAAAAAGAAAAGAGATATCGACCAGTGGTTTTAAAATCTTAAATCTACACCCTTCAAACTAATTAAATATAAATTTTCAGAATTTTTAATTTTTAAAAAATTCGACCCTTTTTTAAACCACACCACCGTCATACCCAAAAATGGGTGTGCGGTACACCTTCAGCGACCTCACCAGTAAATTCCTCGTACCAAAAATCATAAGTATACCAATTTTCATCAAAATATTTCAACGGATACATTTATTATTAAACATTCTTTAAAATCGTCAAAAACTGGAAAAATCGCAAGATTTTTTGCGATTTTTGGCCATTTTCAGGCTTTTCCTTCTGGAGATTTTAATAGTTGTTCAAAAATTATGAAAATTGGTATGCTTATGTAATTTTGCTCGTAGAATCTAATGGTGATATATATCGACAGCGGTGTATAATTGACCATTTTTGGAATATGACCCAAAAATGGGCATTTTTAAGCAAAGTTTTGTGGACGAATATCTCGGACACCAAAAGAGATAACGACCTGTGGTTTTAAAATCTTAAATCTCCACCCGTCAATCTACTTATATACAAATTTTCAGAATTATTTTTTTAAAAATTTCGACTCTTTTAAATCACACCATCCTCATACCCAAAAATCTGATGTGGCCAACACCAAACCTACTGCTATTTAATTTTTATTAATTTGTGTGCGCGCGCGCGTTTGTGTGTGTGTGTATGTGTATGTGTATATGTATATGTGTATATGTGTGTATGTGTGTATGTGTGTATGTGTGTGTATGTGTGTGTATGTGCGTGCGTGTTTGTGTGTGTGTGTGTGTGTGTGTGTGTGTGTGAGTGTGCGTGTGTGCGTGTGTGTAACAAAATTTTCGTCTACGATAACTCTAAAACTACAATTCCAAATATTATAATTGTTTCATATTCCTTTTCATTGCATCTATATGAAGAGCTGATTAGATTTTGGTTATAATTGGTCAACCGGAAGTACCCGCATTTGAATATTTTAACAGTTTTTCTTGAAAAAACGATGTAAATATCAGTTTTTCACATTTAATGTTATTATAAATATTAAAGAACATTGTATTCTCTATACGATTTGACTGCATTTTATACGTCATTTTAAATGGGTATAGAGTTATAAAATTATAAAGAAATTAAATTTCATAAATTAGCTAGCTATGCTAGAAACAGCTACTATATTAAGAAAATTCTGATTGAAAGATGTCAGTGTCAATTGACATATTCGTAGTATATTTGTGTTATAACTTTACTCGAAATATAGGATCTTTTTGCTCGAAACTTTCTGTATGGAATTTGTATAAAATACATACAACTGTCGAAAGGTAATGTACATACAGGAAATTTAGAATCTTTTGCAAGGAACATTCTATATGGATTTTATAGAAAAAAATAGGCATTTACGAAAATTCTACCGGTAGATACCGCATCTATTGACCGTGTTCGAAAACACGAGTGGTAAAAAGTTACCGTGTTCGAAAATTGTAGAATATCTACCAGATTCATCTACCGGATTAATGAAGAATCTAATCTCAAAAAAGGTAGTGATGCAAAGCGAAGCGCGCGCGTTAAAATTGGAAATGTGTTCAAAGTAGGACTCTGCTCAGTTTGTTAACTACATTAAATTTCCAACTTGTTTCAAATTTTCATATTTTTTTTAAGGTTAAGGTTATGGATCTACCCCTGTTTACACTTGCGTTCTTAAAATATCGATTCCGGTAGCTATAACCTGATAAACAGCTGTTTACCGGTAACAGTTCACCGGTAGAATTTTCGTAAATGCCTCATATAACTGACGGAAGGTAATATGCTGGCCACATCAGGTTTTTTCTAATTAAAAATAATTGATAACTGAGAAGCTGGGTGAAATTTAAATTTATTTCACTGCTAAAATAACGCAGCTACACTCCTAAAAAACCAGAGACAGTAATACATTAGAAAGGTATCTTGAATTTGCATTTATATTAATTTTATTTTCAGGTGGCAAGCGAAGAACTGAAGGTAAGTCCGAGATCAAGAGCTACTTAATATGCCATACGTCGTGACATCCGTGTTGAGCTTCCAATATGCTCTCAGAACTAATCAATTTGAACGACTTTTGCAAATCCATTAGTCACAGACACGCACATAGAAGTGCCATATCTTATAATTATAACAAACAAATATAAATACAAAGTAATTATTTTTTTCTAATTTTGACATTTAAAGTATCACTTATCAAAACTAACTGAAATGATAAACTTTTCACAACTGCACGTTAAAAAAAATTGATGTTTTTACTAAAATTTACCTATAGCAGCACTAACAGTAATTACTTTTTGGCAATATTTACCTAATTTTTGTAATCACACCAGATAATAGTTATTTATAATATAAAGTGTTTGAATAATTTATTTTATGAGAAGGGAGTTTGGGATACAAAGCGTAGCTGAGTGGCCCAAACCCTCTATAAAGAAAAATACAAATGTGTCAATAAATAAATTATTATCACGTAAAAACCACAATATTTTCCCTGCAAATCGTGGCTCAAGAAATTATAAATATCATTCTCAAAATTCGAATATACAGGATGCTTCTAAGAAAGTGCAAAAAAAAATTAAAAGCATATAGTACTGACCAAAATGAGTAAAAAAAATCTTAATTAACCTTTAGTCTCTCGGAAACTATAAGAGTTACGACTTTGATTAAATGATACTTTTTATTTACATTTCAGAGGAGATTTTAGATGAGCTTTTGTTTTATTAAAAAATTAAATAAATGTACTAAGTTAAATGATGTGGCGACCTTGGCCAATATTTAATTTTCAAATAACTTCGTAACTATTACAAAGTGAGAAATTCTGGTATGGCCAACACAATACCTCCCGCCATTTACAGCCCGAGTCACAAAAAAGATTAAGTTAATTCTTATTTTTGGATTAGCGAATTTTACTCTAATTTTGACATTTTATTTCTTAGAATATAGTCTAATCTAATCCAACTACCTTTTTTTAAAGCCGTCGACAGGATTAAATCCCAATTACAGAGTGGGTTCACATTCACACACATCCATGCCTTAGTGGGATTCGAACCTAAGGCCCCCGAAGGCAGTCATGACATGAGACATTGCTGTAACTATTGCGCCACCGGAGCTATAATAAAATGAAGAATTTAATTTGAAATACCGGGATAGAATAGAATTCACTAATCCAAAAATGAGGATTAGCTTAAACATTTTTGTGAATCGTTAATTTTTATTAATCTAAATACATACCTACATATTTACTTATGCTGGAAACTGTATTGAATTACTTTTCTATTGTTCTATTTACTTTTTTCTTTTTAAAACGTTACTAATGGTTTTTTGAAATGATTAGTTCTTTGATTGTGACATGTATCTGTTACTCTGTTAGTTACATACATGTAAATAACTGCGTTTTGTTTGTTTAAAGCGTAGGCTCTAGGATTTAAATTATAGATAATTTTATAAATTTATCCATAAATTATATAGAAAAAGTATTAATGCAAATCTATAGAAAATTTAATAATCTTTAATTTTTATAACAATCTCGAAAAAAAAATAACATTTAAAGGTATTTTTCGAAGAAAAACTATTTTGAGCTTCTAGAAAAGTACCATTTCTGGTTATCCGATTTTCACCAAAATCTAATGGGCTCTTTCCATTACAGAAAATGTTCGAAATACAAGGTTTCAAAATTTTCTGAATGATAGTATTTGAGTTAAAGTGGAGAATCCACACATCATTCACAAAATGTTAAAATTTGAATCTAGGGACCTTAAAACGTGGTCATTTACCAAAATCCTGATATGCGATTTTTAGCACGATCCCTATACCTCCCTTACCAAGGGTAGCGGGAGGTAATAAATGTTTCATATAAAATTTTATTGTTTTTATCTTCCGTCACCTTTAGGTAAGGAAGGTATTGTCTTTGGTCAAAAAATTCGATGATGAGTTTTTAATCAATAAGCACGTTTTAGGATCCCTAGAATACGAATTTACTATTTTTACGATGATGTCTGTATGTGTGTGTGTGTGTGTGTGTGTGGATGTGTGTGTGTGTGGATGTGTGTGTGTGGATGTGTGTGTGTGTGTGTGTGTGTGTGTGTGTGTGTAACAAAATTTTCGTCTGCGATAACTCTAATACTACAGTTACAAAAATTATAATTTTTTCGTATACTTCTTCGTTACATCCATATGAAGAGCTGATTAGATTTTGGTTACAATTGGTCAACCGGAAGTACCATCATTTGAAGATTTTAACAGTTTTTCTTGAAAAAACTATGTTAAATATATTTTTTTCACATTTGATGTTATTATAAATATTAAAGAATATTTTATTCTCTATACGATTTGACTGCATTTTATACTTAATATTAAATGGATATAGAGTTAAAAAATTATAAAGAAATTAAATTTCATAAAGTAGCCATAGCTATGGAAACAACTACTATATAAAGAAAATTCTGATTGAAAGATGTCAGTGTCAAGTGAAATTGACGTAGTGTTTGTCTTATAATTTTATTGGAAATATAGGATCTTTTGCTTTCTGTATGGAATTTGTATAAAATACATACAACTGCTTTAAGGTAATGTACAAGAAATAATAATAATAATAATAATAATAATAATAATAATAATAATAATAATAATAATAAATCTTTTATTTCTGCAGATACATTACACTGTATATAGAAAACGTAACAAAATAATAATTTTCTGTATGAAATTTGCATAAAATACATGCAACTGACGGAAGGTAATATACAAGAAATAGAATATTTAAGGAAGGAACTTTCCGTATGAAATTTGTACAAAATACATAGAACTGACGGAAGGTAATGTGCTGGCCACATCAGATTTTTTACAGTCTATTTACTGACAGACAAAATTTTATTCAATCACCATCTTTGTCAGTCTTTCTTCGATTTTTCGTTTTTATTGAAAACAGGTGAATATCAGACCTATTAGCTTTTTTTCATTTTTCAGTGCCATATGCTTTTGATTTTTTTTACACTTTCTTTGAAATATCCTGTATGTGCTAGCCTACTTTAGCACGTTTGTAGAAAATTATATACTTTTAGAGTTTGCGACACGAGTCGTAAGCGAGTGGTGCAAACACACGAGTGTAAAAATATAAAATGTCAAAAGTAGTCACATCAATCTAGTAGTGTGAAAAATATAATCCACAAAAATGTATTACATTTACGCATTTATTAATGGCCACTTAAAATCTAAACGGGTGTGTATTACCGTATTTGGTGCGGTAAAGTCACGGCATGTGTAAAATCGCAACTACCATAGACGTCAACGATGTGTGATTGTTATGTTTTCACTTGAGAAGGCCAAGAAAGCTTTTTTCTTAAAATAAATGTACTATGTACATCATTGGGTTTAAAAATATTTATATTTTCCTTATATTTGTGTAGGAGTCAGAGTCACCTGAATTATTTAATTTTGAAAAAGAAGAAAAATGTAAGGAATACGCAGAAGCCCATGATGCTTTTACATGCATAGCATCGGTCGCATTTCGTAAAATTGAAGATCTATCCATGAAGGACAACATTGAAATTATTCCCGGTTATTTCTTGGTCAGGTAGATACTACTCTAATCTTTAATATAATATACTCGTAAGTATAATTTAATATTATTATAGCGACATACCGGAATCCGAACAAGAACTTTATCAAAAACGAACGAAGGAACTTCCCAAAACTGGCAAAGAAAGATTCTACAGGATTGTCGATATGATGTACAACGTGATGAACAACTTATTCAAAGCAAGAACTTTGGTTAAGGTGAACGGAGAAACTAGCGCTTTGGAAGAAGGTAAAATATTTTAATCAGGGGATATAATTTCGTGCAGCTCTGGTTTGTTCCTGCAGTTCTAAATTTGAAAAAAGCAGCTCTACATTCAAAATTTGCATTTGCTGTCACTTCTCTCTATATTATTTCTTATACAAATGTGTACATGAAATAAGAATTATATGAGAAATTTTTAAATATTAAAACACGCGTTTCCCGTAACACATCTGGGTATTATAATTGTCTTGTAGTTCATAATTTTAACTTTTCTGCCTTTGTCGCGGCTTAAATGTATCTATTCTTTTGTATGTAAATAATACACAGAAAAAATTTAATCAAATTAATTTATTTATTTCTTTACATACAAAGGCGTCAAATCTGCAACTGCTCGTTCTCTGAAAATATGTGAGTTTCATTGTACATGACCATGAACTAAAAAAAATTCCCTCCTCGACGCTATTCTTAAACAAAAAATTGTAACTCTAAAATTTTCAAATTGTATCCTATCTCTATCTCATTGGTTAGAGCACACCTCTTCTTGAGTGCGCTCGGGATTTTGCTTTCAAATCCCATTAAACAATGGATGTTTGTGTATGTGAACCCACTCTGCAATTGGGTCCTCCAATCATTTTTTTTATTATTATATTAAATGAAAGTTTGTTTAATTTTGAAGAAATTCGTAGTATTAAAAAGTAATAATTGTATTGAGTTTTAACGAAATTCATAGCTATCTTTCTCGCACCAGTTCCTATAGTAGGCTGCGCGAGAAAGATAGCAATATTTGTGACGTATACTCTGTTCCATTTAAGCCATTCAGTAGATGGAGCTGGCAACATCGCAACTTGAAGTAGCCGAAATTACATTGGGTAAACTTGTCTCTTGTCTCCAATTTCAGCCAATCAAAGAGGTCAAAACTATTCCCTATGCTCTGCAATACTGAATGGCTTAAATGGAACAAGGTATAGATATATATTTCAACAACTAACAATTTTTTAAAAACCTTTTTTGTCTCTTCTACTTTTTTTTGTTATGGTGGAGGATCCTAGAAGGGTTTAAATGATTATAACATATGTCCCAAAAGTTTTGTCACAAATTTGTTTAAAACATTTTAAAAAGTAATCATGGTTTTACGGCAATTTTTCAGAACAGATATAATTAACAGCTTTATAAACAACAAAATTTTTATTTTAAATTAAATGTAAAGGTCCATAGTCTTCAACACTAGGCAGTCTTCTGGAAACATCTCGCATCAAGCCTTGGACCGTTGCAACATCAATCTCTCGAATTTTTCTAAAAATCCGCCGTCTTAATTGTTGCTCGTTTTCGACTTCCCAACCTCCATCATACACTTTTCGAGACTAAATGGCGCAGAAATCTTCAATTGGCCGAGCCTGCGGTAAATTTGGGGGGGTTGTCGTTTTTTGGCACAAAACAATGTCAATGTGACATTTTAATAACTATACTGTATCTGTTTTAAGATTGCAATGGTGTGAAAATAGGAGCAGTTTGATCTTATTGTTTGATTGGATAATATCGGGGTATTATTATGAACAAACAGTACATTAGGCTGTATTAGTTACAGCTACAGGTCGAGGTATGAAGAAAATAGCAGTACCATTGAGGACCGCCGTTGTAACTATTTTGTTAGAAGGGCTGGCTTTATTTGCTTCTAAGATTTACTAATCAGCAAACTGGATCTTTTCAGTGGTCGAGGAAACATCGTAAACACGGTAAGAATTGTTACTATACTCAAATTTTTCTTATTTTTTTCTTCGCAGCGTTTGTTTCCGTTTGTCATAACTTGAGCTATATGAATAATTTTTATATTTACATGTATGACAATCAAAAATTGAGCGGTAAAAAATTATCGAAACGGAGTAAAGATATTAATTTGAATGCTTCTGCATACTTTGAAGAAGAGACGCGTATAAATGTTCCGCTAATTATTCTATTCTTGTCTATAGAAGATGAAAGTATTATATTTTGAGGTTATCACATGACAGTTCTAAATTTCCTATGTACTTATTTCTGAATATTATTACATTTTAGAGAGTTTGTCCTGCTTTGGACCTGTCACATGTGACGATAAAAAACGAATTAAAATATATTTCATCACCCAAAAATAGCATTGAATGGATTAACTAAATATTATAAAAATAATAGTCTTCGTCCAAATACTACGAAAACTATGTCCAGTTTATTTCATCTTAGAAACAGAGACGTAAATCATGCCCTAATAATTAAATGAGATGGAAAACCAATTGAATTCAGTAAAACTTCATGCTATCCGAGCGTAACTTTGGATCGAGCTCTACCGTTTAAATATCATGTTAATAAAATCCGGGGCAAGCTTACAGCAAGGAACATTCTTCTTCGTAAATTAACCTGCACCAAGTGGGGAGCACATCCATATACCCTCAGAACATCAGCTCTTGTTCTGTCCTATTCATGCGCCGAGTATGCTGCTAGAGTTTGAGAGAGGTCAGCTAGCGCTAAACATCTGGATCCTCAATTAAACGAAACTTGCCGTATAAATACCGGTTGTTTAAAACCAACACCAGTTAACCAATTATACCTGCTTAGCGGCATAGCTCCACCTAAAGTTAGACGGTTAACGGCCAGTATGGTAGAGCGCTCCAAACAGCTACATGATCCTCGACACCCAATGTTTGGCCAAGAACCATCCCGGTCACGTTTAAAATCTAGACACAGTTTCCTCTCTTCAGTGCATCCAATGACAGAGACCAAGACTACAACAAGACGCTTAATGTGGGATGAGACATTAAAGCAAGAAGATAAAGCAATAGGTATCCTTCGAGATGAGAAAATACCACCAGGTAATGATCAGAAACGGCCCATTTGGAAATCGTTAAATCACCTACGAAGTCAAGTAGGAAAATGTGCAGTAAATATGTTCAACTGGGGGAACCAAGCAGAACCCACTTTATGTCATTGTGGTCAAGAACAAACAATGGCCCACCTGCTCACGTGCGCCAACTTAGAAGAGGAATGCACGAGAGAAGATCTGGCTAAGGCAACACCAGCTGCTATAAATTGTGCAATTTTTTTGATGAATACTATTTAGATAGGCAACTTCTCTGCCAGTTTTTACGAGCCTTTTTTCTTCTGGCATGAACAAGAGAATCTTCGGAAGATGCATCTTCTGCGACCTAGTTAATGCCTATTTCCATAATTTCCAAATTTGACTATTTATATGGTTATAACAACAAGCTCAGCTAACTCACTCCATGTGGTCTGGATGTGGTATTTCGCTACCGAAAATAGGTCACTTCAGTATCTAAGGAGTGAGAAATATTTTTTGTAATGTTTTATATATTTATTGTGTATTAATTATTAAATAAATAATAAATAAATATATCATCACGGCTTATTACCCATTGCTGGGTGTGCCAATCTGCTTTGTATACAGATATCGGTAATGATGAAATATTTGCACCGTGCGGGCGCTTACAAGGCGTCACCTCACGGGCACTCATTGCTGGCGTGCAGAGTGCACCATAGAGGTGGAAATATTTGGCGTCGGTCGGAATCGAATATTATGTATATGGTTTGGACACGAATAATAATAATATGAATAATAATAATAATAATCGCCAAAAAAATTAGTGATCCGTCAAAATCAATGCGAAACTTTGTCAGCTCGATTGACAGTTTAATGAATGTATTCTGTACAGCATTCGTTAAAAATTAAAAGCCGTTAAATTTTTAGAAGCCGCTAAAATGATTTTTGACATATTTTCTGTTATTTTTGACACTAAATTAACGGCCGCTAGAATTGTTAATTTGTTAACTATATTTCCGCTATTATTTTAAAGGTTTCCCTTAAAATATCCCGTTAAATTTTAATATTTTAACAGCTTGTCAAAAGTACATGTTAAATTTTTTAATTTCGATATTTGAAGATTTAACGAACATGGATTTGATTAATTTAAATCAAATAATATTAATTAGAGATTCAGAACAAGCACAACTGCAGTAAGTATACATTAATCTCTAGTTTTTTAAATGCGATTGTAAAATATATTTATATTTTTCAAAGGGCAGATTTACGAGAAAATCAACGACGACAGAGATGTTAGTGATCTTTTCTCTTCTCCAGTAATCAAATCAAATTTACTTTCTCTAGCTTTACGCTTTATTTTTAAATTCTGAGAAAACCTACTCAATACGTAGGTACATATTAATAAAAATATGGTGATTTTGTTTATATCTTACTTTGTGTCATGTCGCTGTTTGTTCTAATATTACTTATATTTAACAAATTTGTTTTTGAAAAAAAAAATTCTTCGGGCTTTTGAATTTTACTGTCAACTAAACATTTATTTTGATCCATAAACTCAATCAATAATGTTTTTTGTTGTTTGGTAATTCTTTCTAACCAGCTAGACTTTTTATAAACACCTTTGTACTTCAAGAATGTCAATTAAATCAATTGATTCCCATATCTTTTAAGATGCAGGTGACATGATACTCTTTAATTCAAAAATCTACGATAAATTTATCAAAGACAAGCGGTTTTGGTTAATCTGTTTCTCACGTCACATCACTTTTTAACGGACCCGTTAAAAGTATAAAAATTAACGGACCGCTAAATTTTTGTAATACAGAATAGTCAATGTAACGGCAACGGCATCTAAATTTTAACGGAAAAGTTACAGAATATGCACCCATTACTCTGATAAGACTGCAATTCGGCGTACCTACTCTTTACATTTATAGAGAAAGTAAATTTTAAGGACATTTTCCCTATCAATCTTAAGTCTATATTATAATTAAATTAAAAATGATTTCTGCGTAGTGCATTCAAAGCTTTCTTATATATTAATTGTTGTAATCAATGTATTAACTGTTGTAATCAATTAATGTATAAATTATTGTAATCAATTGTATTTCATTTTGTTCCATAAGTTTAGTAAAATTCTTGCTTGATTCCACAATTTTGACTATAGATGTCAGCTCCATCGTCTAGATCAAACGGTTCCCATATTTGGCTCATATAAATTAAATAAATACGTCATCACATTGCAATGCCATTTTTAGAGAAATTTTAATCTTGAAAACATATATTTATTATATCTGTATTAAACAAAATATTACTGGTTTCATGGGTTTAAGCAGAAAGTAAGTGGTTTATTTAATAGTTCTACATGTAGAACCGTTATCTCAATCAATATACGACGGTTAACCATTACTAATAAGTATCATCCTGCGTTTATTTTAAATTACTATTGATTAATAACTTTTAAAAAATACTCAAATTATGTTACTAGGGACATCCTGCAAGCAAGAATTAATATTTATAAAAATTCATTAACTGCTCTTAATAATATTTGTTTGTGATTGTAAGTGTATAGTATTCGTTTTGTCAAAATCAATCTAAATATACTCCTATTATAAATTTAGTATGCCATGGAAGATAAACAATTGAAGATATTTATTTATAATAGATCATTATGATACCTACTGATTATCCTTCGCCGAGCTAAAATAGAGTCACCGGTGACCTAAGATTACGGTTTTTACTTCGTTGTACGAAGTAAAGGAAGTATTGTAATCGCGAAAAATTTCGGTTTTGAGATTTCAACGGAAATATCCATTTTGACCATCCCTGAATCCATTCTGACTAATTTCGTCGTGACGTCTGTACGTACGTACGTACGTAGGTTCGTACGTGCGTATGTATCTCGCATAACTCAAAAACGGTAAGCCGTAGAAAGTTGAAATTTTATATTTAGGACTTCTATAACATCTAGTTGTGCACCTCCCTTATTGGTCATTACATAATTTCCAGAAATGGTACTCTATTTGAAGCCTATAATAGATTTTAATGAAGAACTATACTAAAATATAATCCAAAACTTTTCAAATTTGGTAAATAAGTCTTTTATGTCAATTGGAATAACATAGCAGATTTTGATTAAAACAGGGTAACCGGAAGTGATATATTACCTGAAGTTGTTAACAGTTTTTCTTGAATAAAATGGTTTCATTTTGATTTTAGAAATAAATGCTTCTAATAAGAGTTTTAGAGAATTAAATTCTCCGTCTAGCACATCAAGTATTAATTATTAAATTAGCCCTTTGTATAAGCAAGATATGTAAATTTAAAACTTATATACTTTTTGGTTTTTGTAATAAAGCTTGCTATGGATTAGGACAAAAAATAACAAAAAAATAAAAAATAAATGCTAATGTCAAATTACGTCAAATACGTGGAATTTCATCTTCATATTGATCTTGCGTACAAGGAAGTCGTGTGGTGTCCACATCAGATTTTTTTTTTCTAAATAACTATGGTAATAATTTTTTTTTATATAATTTTCTCCCGTGAATTCTCCTACTATCCATTTCAGAATTATAGTCAGTTGTGTTTGAAACTTAATAACTTGCTTATTTTTTTTAAATCTGATGTGGCCAGCACATTTCCTTCCGTCAGTTCTGTATTTTGTACAAAAACAGAAAGTTCCTTGCAAAAAATTCTATTTCTTGTATATTACCTTCCGGTAGTTGTATATATTTTACACAAATTCCATACGGTAAATATCTAGAAATAGATCCTATATATCCAGTAAAATTATAAGACAATCACACTATGTCAATTACACTTTACACTGATATCTTCCAATCAGAATTTTCTTAATGTAGTAGCTCTTTCCATAGCTAGCTACTTTATAAAATTTAATTTCTTTTTAATTTTTTGACTATATCTATTAATATTAAGTATAAAGTGCAGTCCAATAGTATAGGGAATAACATATTCTTTAATATTTATAATAACATTAAATGTGAAAAAATGATATGTAACATAGTTTTTTC
>OY720448.1:80355011-80495011 GCA_963082715.1 Harpalus rubripes | reverse complement strand
ATATACATATACATATACATATACATATACATATACATATACATATACATATACATATACATATACATATACATATACATATACATATACATATACATATACATATACATATACATATACATATACATATACATATACATATACATATACATATACATATACATATACATATACATAGTTGAGAAACAACTTTTCTTACAATATAGGTAATCTGTGACTGTGACTTCTACACTCTAAGAAATTATGTGTAATATAAATATTAAAATTGGTTTATATATGTAGGTTCACACGATGCTGTGCAACTATAGCCACTTACAAATTTGGTATGAAGTACACCATGGGCGCCCGTACAATGTTGTTCAGGGGGGGGGGGGCAAAGTCAAGAATACAAAAATATAATATACTAAAAATAAGTATGTTCTTAAAAATATAAAACAACATAAATATTTATGGAAAAAAATTACAATACAGTAATAGTACATGGGGCGAAGATAGCTGACCAAGGCGCGAAGGTTAACAATAACTAACTTCCCAACTTTTTAAAAGTCAGAAATCGTTATATTACCAACTGATAGTGAATAAACAACATTACCTACTTATTCTTTTTCCGAAAAAGCTAATTTAAAATTCCTTGCATCTTTGGCAAATTCATTTAGAACTTCGTCTACATATTTTTGTTTATTTTCGCTTATGTAATCACGATGGAGGCTCATCATACATAAACCGTCTAGCCGATCTTCGCTAATAGTAGATCTAATCCATGTTTTCACTCTTCTTAGAGTGCTAAAAGATCTTTCCACAGTGCATGTAGTTGGAGGAAGACAAATTAAAATTTCTAAAGCTTTGGAGATTGCTGGGTAAAATGTACAATGTTGTAAAAGTTCTGTTACAGGAGTTTCTTTAGTAATAATCATTTCTTTATTTGAAACCCAATATTCGTGCCATGCTAAAGCTTCTTCAAAAAAATTGTTAATTTTATAATATGAATGAATCTCTTGAGCTATAGTTTAGTAAAATTATTATAGTTTATTTGTTTTAAATTAATCGGATGCAAATTATAGAGCAAAAAGGCAACATTATCATCTTTCGAAAACCGAGAATTTAAATAACTAATTAAAAAATCTAAGTAATTTATAAAAATTGCTTTTTAAAATATTCTCGCACAGAATTAGCTTCGTAGTTTGCACGGTGAATTTATCTTCCACCACTAGCGACTCTCGGCATTTTTAATTCAAGATCAAAATTTTGTGCAACTTCTTCAGCGCTATTAAATAGTTCAGTAAAAATTATTTCTAAATAAGAGTTCCTATGTTTGTTAAATATATCCAATAAGTGATTAATAGCTAGCATATCAACAGAAATACCCTGCAAAATATTTGTTACGGGTTCCAGAAGTGCCGAATATTTAGAAATTATTTTAAGGGAAACAATAAAATAGCTCTCAACAGTAGCACTTGATAGTTGTTGTGCTCCTAATCTAGTAGCACGATTAACTTCAGCTATGGTATTGGTAATATTTTTATTTATAATTTGTACTGCGGATGTATCTTTTAAATTATGTGCGCGCGAAGCTTACGCTAACTTCATTATGAAGATTTGAACGTTAGGAAACAGAACGAAAGAAGAAAACAACAGGGCGATGAAAGGACATTAGGATGTGACATAAGTAGCCGTGGCAAAAAAAATAAAAATGGTAACTTTGCTTTTAAAATTCTTAAAATTAGAGAAAAGCCAGGGGGGCAAGCGCCCCCTCTTGACCCCCCCCCCCCACTGGGCGCCCATGTATAATAGTGTTCTTTCCTACCATTAAAATAATAACAGATACCATTTTCGTATTTAATGTTTCTTTCTTTCAGTATTTCAGTTTGGTGGTTGTGGTTGGGGCAACTACGGCGGAGGTGGAGGTGGTTATATCGCCGGACAAAACGACATCAGATAGAACACGACATCATCCCAAAGCTATGCTAGATCATTAAATAATGTTCAATATTTGTCATGTTCATCACATAAACCATAAAAACTGTATGACTGATTATTTATTTATTTATTATTAATAAACAAGCTTATCCAAAATTTAACACTCCTTTTTTATTTTTTTTTATTGTCCTACAATAGGTATTTATGTATTAAGGGCATAATCAAAAGATTGTAGCACGGGGGAATTTTCCCGAGTGCTATAATCTTGATTATGCCCGTGGTACATACAACGTTTTATTTTATTTTGGTTCTCGAAATTCAAGAATTCAATGGGTATATATTCGATATCATTGTACTGGCGTTGTGAATTTTAAGTATGCTGTGGTTTCCAGCTATATTGTTTGTTTATAACAAATTTTAATTTAATGTCAAATAAAAATGGAAGATATCGATTATTCAAAAGAAATATCCAATGTATTTGACATTGTCCAGACCAAGTTGGTTCCACAGAAGTGAAAAGTCGTATACGAGAAAGGATACGAATAGTTTTACGAGCAGCGGTGCTCAAAATATGTGATTTATCGAATTTATTATGCTGTCTGACATTAATAAAGTCGGATACTTTTCTAACAGACCTCGTATAAGAAAACAGTGCCAAACGTTACTAACCTAAAAAAATAGGACAAATTAAAGAAATTTTAAGGATATCAGGGAATGTGTTGACGTGTAAAATTAGATTAAACAAAGTATGTAATGGCTTCGCAAAGATTTCGCAACACGCTTTGGGTATATAAAAGTGGAGATTATCAGGACCAGGAGAAGAAGAAACTTTGAGGGATTTGATAGCTATAATAACATTTTTGGAGATATTATCTATACACAGACAATCATACACACAATCAGATGGGAAAATATTTGAAAAATCGGTTACATTTTCTTAAGACTGGAAAAATAATCTGCAAAGCCTTGAACAATAGTGGATTCCACCATTTTTTAAATATAATTTCATCTGAACGTATAAGTAAAACTAAGACCGTCGGTGAAAATCCGATGAAAAAATTCCTATTAATAAGCGAGTTATAGTCCTCCGAAATTTGAAAATATAGATGTGACGTCACGAATATAAGTTTTTATATCAAACTATTTGCTTCGTGGACCTAAATGTTCTTGAAATATATGCTATTTCTAAATTATATTTATAGAAAATAAAAGAATATTATTATACTGTACAAGTCTACATGATTTATAATTGAAAATGAAAAAAAATAAATAAATATATCATCACGGCTTATTACCCATTGCTGGGTGTGCCAATCTGCTTTGTACAGATATCGGTAAAGATGATATATTTGCACCGTGCGGGCGCTTACCAGGCGTCACCTCACGGGCACTCATTGCTGGCGTGGAGAGTGCACCACAGGGGTCAATTTTATTTAGCATTTTTACCACCCCGTAAATTGACGAGTCGTTCCAAATATTTTTGTGATAATGAATGCAGTAGCAATAGCTATGAAAAATTTTGTTTTAGCAATTGACAGTCCTGTCAATTGTTGCAATTAAATTTTGACATTAGTAATAAACTTGTTTATAAGGTAAAATTCTGTCAAAATGCGAGTACACAGACATTGTAATTACTTACCTATGGTTTATTTATTTTTTTACTCGTATCTATCTCGTACTACATTTTACTTGACATCACGGTTGACATAAAGACAGTGTCATGGAGTTGCCAACGCATTTACACGGAGCGTTTCCAAATCATCACCAAATCATTCTGTTCTTAATATTCGCACATTTGTTAATCTTGTACATCTTTATCACAATACGGAGTGTCACATATGACAATTTTAAAAAACGCAACAGTTATATCCATAACATGTGCAAAAAGTTCTATGTTTTCAGCACATAACAGACTTCAATTTTGGGAATGGCTCATAATGTTCATTAATGAGACTGAATTTACTTGGGAAGGTGTATTTATTATGCACAATACACATCTCGACAGACGAAAATGCTGTAAAAATTTTAATTAAAAAATTTTAAGGGAACAATAAATGGGCGACTAATTATTGGTACTCATGTACCTCTTTTAAATGGACAAAAGTTTGTACTTACATTTTTTGAATAACGTATTTAAACTATTATGATTTATCGACGATAAATAATCATCTCATAACCTAATAACTATGCTTTTGCTCTTCCTCTCGTTACCTCGTCACTCCTTGTCTTCCTCTATTCACACTATTCACAGGTGATTAAAATCCTGTTTTAATACACAACTTTATAATTTTGTTATCCAAAATTTAAATTTATTTATTGTAAAAACTGTATTATTACGTATTAATTAATAATAATGTTATTTCCCTTGATTCGTTTATTAATTACTGTGACTGCAAGTGTAACCGATAACCGGCAATTTTTGACCTGTTTGTATCCCACTTGAATACGGCAGCAGCCATTTGTTCTCCATAGGCGGGTAACGAAATATGCAGCAAATCTTTAAAGAATTTTAACTCAAAATCTAAAAGACTTAGAAAAAAAAGTTATTAAGAAATATTGTTGCTCTCGTCGAGTTACATTACTGGTTAAATTTAATGCACTTATTTCATTTACACCCTGTATATTAGAGGCCGTCTATATATATGGATTTCATATGAGTGACGAGCTGCTATAACAAAAATCCCCTTATTTCCGAAGTATTTCAATTAAGTCGTTTTATTTCTTTATTAATATTTATTATTAAGCATATACTTTCGGCCGAGCCAGGTGGAGTAGCGGTAGCGCTGTCGCTTCACGCTCCAAGGGTCCTGGGTTCGAATCCCGGGTAAGGCATAGTTGTTGTATTTGTCTTTCATCATTTCATCTTCACCACCGGTGCATAAAAAGTGTATTAATATAAATAATTCAAGGAAAAACTGTCTCATCCCCATATAATTTCACCGCTTATATACGACAATGTATCAAGAAGCGTGTAAAACAAATAAATAAGCATATACTTTGAATATTTTTTCCTAATTTCTCTTAAATCAACTGCGCTGTAACCCGTATTGCTTTAGTATTATTGTATTCCCTGTTTCCACAAGCCATACTACCAAGAATGCGCATTAGTAAGAATATTGTTATATATTATGTATTTTTAATGTTTATGTATATGGCTTGGATACGAAAAATAAGAAAAAATAAAATAAATAATTTGAGTAATACGATAAACATTAAATTTTATTAGGTTCGAACATAGATTTCAGAACTAGGACGGGTTACTTTTTGCTCTAACCATCCGTATTTAATAAATAGATAAGTATGCAAAAATTTCGGCTCTGGCAGTATGTAAATAAGCAATATATAAACGGAAACCAGGATACATATATAGTTTACCATTTTAAACCTTCTTGATAATTCTTCCAACACTTCTTGCGGACTTCCTTTGCAAACTAATCAGTCAACTATTTCATACAAATCACGTTCGTAACAGAATGTTGCACTTGTAATTCGACTTGGACACCAAATCCCCTCTTTATAACATAACACACAATATAAGACGCTTAACAAAAGAGCCCTTTTTATTATCAATTGTCAACTCAACAATGTTTAAAGCAATTTTTATTCTAGGCTTTTGTTTATCGTTTGCGCTGTCAGAGACAATTGATAGCGTGTACGAAAAGTGTGGAACGAATGTGAAATGTGCAGAAAAGAAAGTTATTAATATTATAGACGAATATGACAACAAAGCAAAATTAAATTTATTAGGAGGGCTGGTGACTATACAGAAGAATGAAGAAGAACAAAATGTTCCAAAAAGTGAAGATGTGATAGGAAGGTTTATAAGATATCTGTCGTCGCATGAAATTAAAATTAAGTTTCCAAGTGCTGAAGGAAGAAGTTTAATATCAGGTAATTTATTATTATTATATTCGTAATCGTAGATAAAATTTCCCCTCTAGTGGCGCAAATCGGTACTACGGAAATCAATCATACAAGCTCCATACTGAATAAGTGACAGCTGAGAGAGCAATGTAGTAATTAATAATTAAATATTTGAACTTATCGCCTTTATATAAATAAGTTTTTAAACTTGGTTTGTATACACAGTCAACGAAACTCAGTGAATAATGTGAACTGTCATATGTCAAACCCATCGTATGGGGCCATATTGTTTCGAAAATTAGCGCCTCTATCGTTAATTTCGATTGCGAATAAGAAAATTATAAATCTGTAGTTCTGTGTTGGTACGGCAACAACATATATTTTACTGTTTCAAATAATTTAGTAAATTAATAACAGATGGAGTCTAAGGTTAAATCTAAGTAAAACTAATAAATTAATCCCTTAACCTTAAAATTATTTTTAATAAAAACTAAATACGTATTGTTCTTGTCAAAATGACAGGCGCACACATATCAGCTAATTCTAAACACGTCAAGGTTGCTCGAGTCACGTGTCTGCTCGCGCCCTATACATGCTGCAATGATTTAACAGCCCGTATTTTTTTACCACTAGAGTCAGAGCTCTGTAATAAGACGTTTACGATTCAGTATAACGTAAAACATATTAATAATGATAGATATTTAGATGCATACGAGAGTTTAATAATAAATAAATTTTTAAATATCCCTACACAATCTCAGTTTTCTTCCTTGTTTTTTGTTAGAACCTCTGGCATGGTTTGACATGTTGAGTAATTTTGACTACTATGTTTAACTTTCCCTTGTTGATGATGAAAACTTAATTTTCGAAATAAGTATTTATTTTAAATTAAAATTAATTTTAAGGTTAAAGGGTAAATCTATTAGTTTTAGTTAATTTAGTAAATCATTTTTTTATCTCCTTATAGAAAATCAGATTTAAAATTAATAAACTGATAAAAAGTGATATATAAATTTGTTTGTGCAACATAGATATTCAATTTGCCAAGTTTTACTTTCTCCAAAAATGGCATTCTACTTTTGCCATAAAACCATATAAATATATTTTAATGATTTATACTTAGTTTTTATACTAAAAGAACTGCATTTAAAATTTCCCTGGTACAATCTCTGCTTCTGATTGACCAGTGTATTATTTTCTCATTTACTAGTATTTTTTATTTATAATTCAAGTATGTATAAGAGAGGTTTTGTAGTTATATAGTTTTAGTTTCATGTAACTGTCACATGTGTACCACTGTTTGCAGTTCTAATATTCGCCACAGATTGAAAATTTAATAATTTAAATAGTCCCAGTTAAGCTCTAATGTGCTAATTCATTATTCTTTCTTGTCAATATTATCTAAACGGACCTGTTATTCGTTCGTTCGGCAATTTTCATTTTAGTGCAAAAAAAAACATTTTGTAACATATAAATAGTTTTTAAACTTTAATTTGTAAAAAAAAAATTATATTTATTTATTTATTATTCATTCATAATTTTGCAAACGAAAAGTGAAACTTAACATTTAAAATGACAACTTGTCATTTGATATTTGAAATTTGTATTTCGCCATTAGTACAAATTTATTTATATTTTTATATTTTTTTTATTGTATGTAAAATTTGTTTTGACATCTGTCTAAGGTCCAGAATTTTCATATCTAATGGAAGAGTTTTCCAATTTTTGATTTTTTCATAAGTTAAAATATTTTTAAATCTAAAACGTATTTACCTACTTTTATATTTGGAAAATTTTTAAAAAATACCGGAGAAAAAAAATGTTAAACTTTTGCAATATTTTCTTCCCGCCATTACGGCGTACATAATATCAACTATGTGCGAATTAGGTCTCGACATACGTGCCTAAAGCGTGCTTCATAGAAAAAAACATAATCTAAACAAGGCCACCTGTTTATATTTGTCACTTGACAATTTAATTTCTGTGTTTATCGTATTTTCTATGTTTTACAGTTATATATTTCAAATCAAATAATTTGCTTTTTGCGATTTGATATTGAATTTGACGTTTCAATATCTAATATAGAAGATATACGTTCATGTTTTCATTCTAAACTAGCGCTCGTAGCGGACAACTACGGCGAACCAAAAATGCTGCATACATCATCGTATTGCGGGCGATTTAACTAACGATAAATTTAATATCGGTTGTACAAAAAAAATACACTATATTTTATTACTATTATTGCATTAATAGTAATATTGTTTGTATAGTATTGCCGTAATGTGGAAAAATCATTACATTTCAACATGACTAAACTCATCCCCCCCCCCCTTAATTATCTGTTACCTTATCTGTTATTTAAAGGAAAAATACAGTTTCGATATTAGCATAATTTGTAAAAATTATAAATGTGTTAATTTTCCGATACTACATTTTTCTCAAAATACATTTCGAACAGGAATAAAAATACCGGACCTACAACAATTTACAATTTAAAATTAGTGGTATAAAAAGTAAACATTTTCCTGTGATAGTTCATAATAAATTTAAGATTTATAATTTAATGATATTAAATTTTAAAAGTAAATTCATAATTGAAATTTTAACAATTTTAGCGACAATTAAATTAAAATTAACAAGAACTGCAACATATTATGATCTTTATCCATTTACACTCACACCCTTCCACATATATGATATAACCGATTTTTTTTACCTCCCGCTACCCTTGGTAAGGGAGGTATAGGGATTGTGCTAAAAATCGCATATCGAGATTTTGGTAAATGACCACGTTTTAAGGTCCCTAGAATTCAATTTTAATAATTTCACGATGATGTCTATGTGTATGTGTGTGGATCCTGTTTACGCTCTAACTCAAATACTATCATTCAGAAAATTTTGAAACCTTGTATTTATTTGTAATTAACAAGAACTGCAACATATTATGATCTTTATCCATTTACACTCACACCCTTCCACATATATGATATAACCGATTTTTTTTTTTACCTCCCGCTACCCTTGGTAAGGGAGGTATAGGGATTGTGCTAAAAATCGCATATCGAGATTTTGGTAAATGACCACGTTTTAAGATCCCTAGAATCCACTTTAACAATTTCACGATGATGTCTATGTGTATGTGTGTGGATCCTGTTTACGCTCTGACTCAAATACTATCATTCAGAAAATTTTGAAACCTTGTATTTATACCTTATTCTAATATGGAAAGAAGCCATTAGATTTTGGTGTAAATCAGATAACCGGAAATGGCACTTTACTTGAAGCTCAACATAGCTTTTCTCCGAAAAATACCTTTAAATGTTATTATTTCGAGATTTATGTTGTTATAAAAATTTAAGATTATAAAATTTTCTACAGGTTTGCATTAATACTTTTTCTATATATTTTATGAAAAAAAATATAAAATTATTTATAATTTAAATCTCGGAGCCTACGCTTTAAACAAACAGCGAACACAACTCCTTGGTTACGCAGTTCATATTTGAAATGTATGTAACTGCCAGATAAATGTCACTGTCAAAGAACTAATCATTACAAATTAATAATAGTAACATTTTAAAAAGAAAATAGTAAATAGAACCATAGTTATATGGAATGGGACTTAATAATATTTTCAGCATAACTGAATATGTAAGTATATATATATATATATATATATATATATATATATATATATATATATATATATATATATATATATATATATATATATATATATACCGTGTGTCTGTCTTAAAGGTGTACATAGGAGATTAACATGGGAAATCAGTTTTTTGCAATTTCCTGCTCGCCTAATTATTTTAGGCAAAAACGCACTCAAATAAAAGTTTTAGGGCACAAAATTCTGCATCTAAATCAATAAACAGAATTACCTTTACATGCTTTATAACGACAGAAATTAATTATGAAAATGTCGAAAATTACGTTGAAAATATCGACAGCCATGGAATAGAACAAAAAATAAATAAATGCTTGACGTTTTATCTGTCACAATGTAAGTTAACTTATTTGACGTTTCTGACAATTTGATAAAACGTCAAGCATTTATTTACTTTTTGTTCAATTCCATGGCTGTCGATATTTTCAACGTAATTTTCGACATTTTCATAATTAATTTCTGTCGTTATAAATCATGTAAAGGTAATTCTGTTTATTGATTTATATGCAAAATTTTATGCTCTAAAACTTTTATTTGGCGCATTTTTGCTTAATATAATTAGGCGAGCAGGAAATTGCAAAAAACTGATTTCCCATGTTAATCTCCTATGTACACCTTTAAGACAGACACACGGTATATATACAAATATATATATATATATATATATATATATATATATATATATATATATATATATAAATATATATATATACAGGGTGTCCCATAACTTCAGGTACATATTAGAAGGGCATATAGTTCTTAATGTCCTGATTACGGAACAAAAAGATTTTTTTCAAAATTCAAAAATTAGTTTTTGAGGTTTTTGAAGGAAACAGTTTTGGGACACTGGTTGAATAGGTTGTGTGTTTTTTTTTTCATTACATACACATCTGCCAAACTTAATTGGTGTGACAAAGATTTACGTAATTGCATAAATTAATTTCATTGTTAAATTATTTTATGTAATAGTTATAACTAATTTCACTATTCCAAATATTATAGTATCCAGGGGTACAAAAAATGTTCTTCTTAAGTGAACTACCCTTAATTATAGGAATTTTGAAAAAATTCTTTTTGTTCCGTAATCAGGACATTAAGAACTATATTCCCTTCTAATATGTACCTGAAGTTATGGGACACCCTGTATATATATATTTGAATTAATAAAAATTAAACGTCGGGAGGTATTGTGTTGGCCACATCAGATTTTTTTAGTATGTACACTAGCCTAACCTCGGCTTCGCCGAGTTTACCCTAGGGCTCCGCCGATAGTGTTTTATAATAGTTTATATGTACATCCAATCTGTCTACGCACAATTTAAAACCAAAGTGCTAACGCCAACAGTCTTGTCAGATACCCAAGTTCCCCCTTCTATCAAACGAATTAACTTTATGCATAAAACAAATGCCAATGAACGTGTCAGAAATTTTTACACATGTATCTAACAGTCCTTAATTAGACCTCTCATTTGATACCAAACACGGCATATTTCTAACATCTTTATGCACAAAACAAAAACCGACTGAGATGTCTAATTGTTAACACTTCCATATCAGCAGACAAAATTTCAGTTGATCCCAATCACGACAGGGTTCAGACAAGTCTATGCGAAAAACAAAACCCAATGGAGTTGATGTCTAAATTTTGGAAGTTCTATAATTTAGCCAGACAGAAAACTTTTCATTTAATACCGACCAAAATATATTTCTGACAAACTACAAGAAATGTTTTGTCAAGGGCTATCATGGAGAAATGTCAAAAATACGACAGCTCAGTCGGCTACCGTTTTCTTGCAAAAAGTTGTCAATAATATTTCAGAAGTATAATCAAAAAATGCAGTTAAATATAATTTTTCGACATACCTACATACCAGGTGGCACTCCAAATCCGTTACATGGGCATTTAACATGGGAAAACTGTTTTTCCTTGCGTGTTGCTTTCCAAATTATTTTTAAAAAAAATACTTCAAATAAAAGTTGTAGATCATGAAATTCTGCATTTGAATCAAGAAAAAAATTAATTGTGCATGCTTTGTAACGGCAGAAATTGCAAACGAAAATATCGAAAATCACCTCAAAATAGTGATAGCCATAAAATTAAAACAAACAGCATAACAAATGTAATTTTTTTACGTTATTGAAAAAGTCTCAATATTTGACAGTTAAATCATCAATCATTTGTTTGTCTCTTTGTTTTAATAGAACATTTCAGAAATTTATAGCGCATGTGCCAAGTGTTAGACTGCGACAAAAAGTTAGTGCCGATTGCCGTATACCCATCCTTGTTTATATGACAGTTCTGTCAATTTTACAGTTTTGTTTTTGTTTTGTTGGTTTCGTTTTTCAAATAATTATGACGGGTACTAAACTTCTGGGCCACAAAATATTGCCATTTGAAATATTTTGTCTGGTTTAGAAAATAAAAAGTTAGGTTAGGTATAATAATGCAATTTTTATAATTGATTGATGAATGGACTTCATTTTTTCACATAGTAAAATAACTTTTTATTTGTAAAATAAGAATTGGAATCATATCTTATACTCAAATTCATATTAACAACTTCTGTGTAGTTCTAAAATTTAAAACAGAATACCGGGGTCGCGTATATATTTGAAATACCACCATTTAAGAGGCATATTTACCCCTGTGCTGAAATATGAAGCGAAAACTCAAATAAATTGTTCCTCTACTAGAACTATTAACATTTTAAAAAATTCAACACAACACAAACTTACTTGCAATATTAACCTGTATTTTAAAAAAATAATTATTGAAATTTATTAGTATTTGACTTTGATTTTATGGGAAATTAGAGAAATTCTGTTTCGCCTATAAAATCAAAGTCAAATATTAATAGATTTCAATAATTATTTTTTTTAAATGTAGGTTAATATCGCAAGTAGGTTTGGGTTGTGTTGAATTTTTTAAAATATTGATAGTTCTAGTCCAGGAACAATTTATTTGAATTTTCGCTTCATATTTCAGCACAGGGGTAAATATGCCCTAACTTTTTAGTTCAAATTTCTGAAATGGTCTATTCCATGGCTAGTGCTATTAAACTAAAATTTTCATATTTAATTTCTAGAGTTACTAAACATACGAAATGGATTTTGTTTATTATTATGAAAGTAGAATTTTATTGATTGGTAGGTACTGATAAAAACATATAATGAAATGAAAAAATGCTGCGCGTTTTATGCGAGCAAACAGGACAAAATGTCTTAATTACAGGATAAATACAGTGTGTTCAAAAAAAATTCCTAACTCGGAGTAGGCTATGTACAAAGAGACGTATGTCAATTATTTAAGCGTCAACTTGATTTAAAATATTGTCAAAAGTGTTTTGCAAAGAAATCAAGGCTTTTCAAATCAGAAAACGGCGAATGTCGATAAACTGTAGCCTTTGACAACTTGACTTTTGAATTGAATATTGATCAAACACACGTTTCTCTGTTCATAGCCTACTCCGAGTTAGGATTTTTTTTGAACACACTATAAACATAATATTAATAACACGTCTATGAGTACACAATACTAAATTTAAAGGTAAAAATAAATAAAAAAAAAAACTCAAAAATATGATATTTTAATTCTAAAGTAAACAATTAGTTACAAACTGTAGAAAAGTAAATAGTTACATTACATTAATAAAGTTTGGATTGTTATTAAAGGGGAAAAATGCAAGACTCATAGGTATACAAGATTACTTTTGTGGCTTATGCTGTATGATTATGGCCCAGTTGCATAAAACATTGTTAACTTTAATCACATTGTTAACTTTGACAAGACTTCTTTTCCATTGTATTTTTGATACGTATCCACGGTTACATTGTGCATATGATCAGCTAACAACGTTTTATGGCCCTATGTAATTTTAAAGATTTTTTTATTAATTGGCAATGAAAGAATTTTAAAATAGATAATTCTAAACGTAATATAAGAAAATGAAATGCAGATTAAAATCTGTACCGTTTTAAGATAGATATTGAATTATGGTGCACTCTCCACGCCAGCAATGAGTGCCCGTGAGGTGACGCCTGGTAAACGCACGCACGGTACAAATATGTCATCATCATTACCGATATCTGCGTACAAAGCAGATTGGCACACCCAGCAATGGGTAATATGCCGTGATGATATATTTATTTATTTATTGAATTATGTTTAATCTGAAATAATTTTAAACGTAATGTAAGAAAATGAATTGCAAAAAAGAACAGATTAAAACATACCATCTAAAATTATTGAATTGTCTTGTTTCAAACATTAAGGCATGATTTTCCTGTAGGATTTTTGGTGTATCCAATGAGTAACACATTTCTGGCTGGATTCGATGAAGAACAACTTACTAACGCGTATGTCTTTCTCAGCCTGACATTTTGTTAAATCTATTTACAAAATAAAATATATAAATAAACATGACTTAAAATCATTACATATACTTCGTTCTACGATGTCTTCCGATGCCATTTCTCCACTGCTCTCTATCTTGCCATATATCTTCATTTAATTCCCCCTCTCTCTCTCTCTACCCCTATTCCTTCTTGGACTCCTGCTACCCAACTTCTTCTAGGTCTCTTTTATTTTTGCCGATAGGTGTCCACTGTAGTATTTGTTTAGGAAGCCTCTCATTACGCATTCGCTGTATGTATGTTTATTTCTAGACCTCAGCTACGGTATTCTTCTATAAATTTTCGTATCATGTATTCACTATCGTTGTAGACTTGTGCAATAAGTATTTGATCATCTGCAAAGCATAAAGTGTAAATTGTTTGAACTTCCAAGGGTATACCCATATTTTTGCAATTCTTCTTCCACGTTTGCAGTGCTTTTTTATATATACCTACCTACATTCTTTTCTTCAATTTTACATAGTTAAATATTTTTAGTATTGAAAAGAATAACCGGTACGACATACATAATTTTTTGTCATTAACATATCAAATATGACAAACGACAATGTTTGTTTTTAATTTTGTTTGTGTACTCTTCGACCGATTCCTGCCCTGCTTATCCTTTTCGTCGTGTTTCCTTATTCATTTTCCAAAATTCTATTAAAAAAAAAAATATATATAATAAATTAACATAAAACATTGCTTAAAATCATTACATATACCTACCTCGTTAAATTCATCATCTTTTCTTCAATGTTACATATTATTGAAACATTTCTTTGCATTTAAAAGGATGAAAACCGATAATTTGTAATCATTGACATTGACATGCCAAATGACATAACAGCGTTTATCTTTTTAAAATTTTCAAGGAAAACTGTGATCACACACTTGTGTACGAACTTCACATTAATCTAGTTAGGAATATTTGTTTTTTACCTAGTTACTTATGACATATTTGGTAACACTTTCCAAGTGCATATGAACCGTCAAAATTTATAATTTTTAATTATAATGTTTTAGGCCATTTTAGCTGTGCAGATATAATTGCCCATTTTCATAAATTATGATTATGAAATAAACTTCTTTCAAATTATCCTCATTCCATAAATATTTCTATTTAAAGGTTCAAAATGACATGTCAAACATGGCGTTCTTCGTCTTAAATTTTTCCATGTTTTCTTCGATCCATTGTTTTAATAATCCAATTTTCAACATTTATAAATTTTTTACACGAAAACTATGCTTCCTACAGAAATTTTACCTATTACGAGGGCACTCGAGACAATCATTTCCTACAACTTGGTGCAAATTTCACGAAAATCGCTCGCACCATTCAGGCTGTAGAGGTGTTCAAAGCTTTGGCGATCGTCGTGATTAAAGAATATAACTATAGATAGTGAATCTAATCGTTTAGTATTATAGATTTATGGTACTTTCTTTCACAATCCTTTTTTGCAAAAATTGGTTTCGTGTTTTGTTCTACACTTAATTTATGTTCTCCTAGAAAAAACTAATTTATTTTTTTGCATTTAAATTTCTTTTTAATTTTTTAATTCATTATAAAACCAAAATATAAATCATAAATTATAAATTAAAATTATAAATCTAAATTTGTAAATTAATCTCATTATAAATTAGTCTTTACAGCTTTACAGAACTTTAATCTTGCTCGTAAACGTCTTTCACATACATAACTTCACATAACTTTTTGAAGAATGCACTAAAAAATGTGTATGAAAAATTGTAAATTGATCTGACCTCTTTCAGGTACTGAATACAAAATTTTTGACTTAATTTTATGATAATTTTATTCAGTGCAATGATAGCGATTCATTAAAAAAATACTACATAATGTTATATTTACCTAATTTTAGTACACCTCTTATTATCGTAAAATGTTTTTCCTTTTTTTAGCTACTCTACTTTCAATTACAGATGATGAAACTTATCAACGAAACACGTCAAAAAAATCATAAAAAAATATAGAACATTTCTCTTTTATTCAATTCAAAAAATTTACAAAAACTAATATTATAACACTTACATAAAATGCATAATCAGAAAATTGATTTGCATGTCTTGAAATATGAAAAATAGTCTTCTTCGCCGTACAAAAAGTTACATATTATTGGTAGTAAAAAAATAATTAATTGGTAGATCGCCGACGGACATGTTCCGAATTTGTTTTCGTTCCTAGTAGAATCCATGACACCTGACCGTAACAATATAAAATGTAACACTTTTATACATGATGTATTATTTATACAATTAAATTTGACATGAAAAAATTAAACATGATGTGTAACATGCCACGGATTTTGAGAATGGCATAAATTTTTATAATTAGTATAATTGGGATCACGATATATGATTTGATACGTGAAATATATGCATTCAAGTAATTTCGTACAGATAATATATTTTTTTCACTACTAGCCTACAAACATACCATTATTGACTTGTTATTGAGTTGTGAAATTGTTTTTCTCTACCGCTTCCTTAGCAACGCTTAACAACGGTCAATAATGAATTATTATTGACCATGGTTAATTATGCGAACTGTCACTTTTTAAAGAAATTCAAGCTTCTGAAGTTATTTAACTTATTAAACGCAAAGAAAACATTATATTTAAATTTGCCGCCTAATTTCAAGTTGGCAATAGTTAAATTTCAGATTAAAAATCTTGATATTCTACGATCTTATCAAATTTTTCGTGCGTTCACATTATATTTACAATGCGAAATGTTAATTTAGGTATTTATTTATTGTTAAATCTATGAAAAGGTAAGTGTTTATTGTAACATTATTTCAATTATCTTACATTGTACATTTTTTTAGGGTTATAATTACATTTATATGTAAAAACACCAAACAGGTAACATTTATTTGCTATTTATAGTTGAAATTGATAGTGCAATTGTGACAAAGATCCATTTTTGCTTTTCGTTATATTTATGACGATGATGTCATCCCGAACGTCGACATCTCTCATGTGCATATTGCAAAGCTCATCGGTTCTACAAGCGCCAGCCACTCCAATCACAAAAATAGCCTAAGAAAGTATGAATTAGTAAGTTTTTGGAATTTTATTACCACAACAGGATACCTTCGTTGATAGAAAGACTTCATTTTCAGATATTTTAGTCACCTTTTTTGTTAGACACCATTCTTTAAAACTTGTATACACTTTCATATATATCGGTTTAGATTTTTCTGGCAGCAATGTATCAAACTGCACATTTTGTGCCGCTTCTTTAATTTCCGGAGGAGTACAATTTTCCGTATTACTTTCTTCAAACTTGTTCAAACATGTTTACTTATTGTTACCAAAATGAAATGTCAGATATTAAAAACAATATTAAAAACAAAAGAATTTTATTTCTGCCTACTTAGTTTTTATAGATATTAATAAATATTAATGTCAAAATTCTTATGTTATTATTAATATAAAATTCGTTAAATGGAATTAAGGAGCTAGTAGTGAAAAAAATAGTATATAAACCACGGTTGAGAAGATCATTATTGACCAGGCGCCTTGTATCACTCGGGCTTCGCCCTCGTGTTACAATCTTGGCGCTGGGTCAATAATGATTATCTTCTCAACCTTGGCGTATAATATACTATTAAATTTGGAATTCACGGCAATTATTTAATTTTACACGGCTGAACAACTTAATAAATTATGATATACATATCTACAGTGTGTTCCTAACTCGGTGTAGGCTATGAACAAAGAAACGTATGTCAATTTAAAAATATTTAATTAAATGTCAACTTGACATTAGATATTGTCAAAAATCTTATATAAAAATCTGATGTGGCCAGCGCATAACCTCTCGCCAGATATTTTACCTGGTTGTACGCATAAAACACAAAATATTTTTAAATACATATATTCATCTCTCACTAGAAAATAATTCTCACATATATTTGCAAAATCTATGGGATATTTTAATATAAATTATGTACAATACATACATTTTCTTTATATTCAATATCCTGAAATTTTCTTTTTCTACTTTCCTTTTCTTTTTCTTTATATTCGTTATTTTTTCGCAAATTCCTTTTCTATTCTTTTTTACGTATATTTTTTTGCGTTGTTGACTTTTTTTATTTTCATAATCTTCATAATGGTGTATAAGTATTTTTTTGACAATGGCATGCAAATATTTTTGACAGTGACATTTATGTGTCAATTACAAACATTTAAATTTCTTGCCTTGTAGTAGTTTGATCTGAGATTTTTACATCAAATTATTTTATATGCATTTCTTTATTTCTAAATCTATAGAAGATATAAGAATGAATTTATATTTATCGAATAAAGAATTTAACGTTCTTTAATATAAGTATTTACATAAATTTTCGATAAATAATATTTAGATGATTTTTTTTCTTGTAACTACTACTTCCGGTTGTCCAATTGTTACCAAAACTTAATCAACTCTTCCCATTATTGTTAGATTGAGGATTCCGTAGTTAAAAATGTCTTAAGTTTTATAGTATTTTCTCATTTTCGTGTTTCATTTTATCAGCCGTACATGACAGATGTCATTGTACAAAGATAAGTAACCTATTTTAGCATAAACGTTAATATTAATTTAAATAAATAAGTTTCATAATGTTATATTATTTTAATAATAAAATAATTTTGTAAAATTGCTTTTTATTTATATTAAAAAAAAAAACACAAAAATCAGTAATAATTCCTCCGTGACTTCTAAAATATTTTCTTACGGAGTGACTAATGTTGTACATTAGTTATTTCAAATCACCATAGTAACAAGTATATTATAAATCGGTGTTGGATAAAAACACTCTTTTAAATAAAAATTTAAAGTATATATTTGTTGGTTTACAACATAAGAAATATAAATTTTGACTCTAATCTAACTTATAAATAACTGTTGTCGCAATGTCAAAATAAATTAAATTTCAAATGTTGATATTTTTATATTTCTTTCAATAATAATTTTAAACTAAAATTGAATTAATGCGAAATAGAAAAAATACTATGAAAAACACGTATTAAAATGTCCATTTGTAATACTCGTACTTTGCGTAACTCGCCTACGGCTCAATTATGCAAACTGTACTCGTATTACAATCAGGATCATTGTAATACTTGTTTTTCAATATACTATTCAAGCTTCAAGATTGACGTCGGTAAGAATAACACCCGAGCAAACCGAATCACAACGTGTCACCTAAGGCACACAATCATGCGACCCCATAATAATTTTAAACAATTAAATAATAATAATTTATGCATCAAAAGTAAAAGAGTATTATTTCATGGGCGAGAAAGTTGAAATGCGCTTCATAAGCGAGAGAATAGTTCTCACGATTTGATAAAAAAAACTTCTTAATTAATTTATATACAATATTTTCTCTACATCCGAAAGTAAAACTGTTTGACTAGAATATTTATATGCATTTCTTTATCACTAACTCTATAGAAGATATAATAATGAATTTATATTTATCGAATAAAGAATTTATCGATCTTTAATATAAGTATGTACATAAATTTTCGATAAATAATATTTAGATGATTTTTTTCTTGTAACTACTACTGCCGGTTGTCCAATTGTTACCAAAACTTAATCAACTCTTCCCATTATTGTTAGATTGAGGAATCCGTAGTTAAAAATGTCTTAAGTCTTATAGTATTTGAGAAATCGTGGATCCAACATCCACACACATCCACACATACATGTTATAATCGGATTCTAGGGACCTTAAAACGTGCTTATTCATTAAAATCTGGATATGCGATTTTTAGCATAAATTCAATACCTCTCTTAGCGAGAGGTAAACATTAAAAAAAACATGGCTACCTATATTATTTTTAATTCTATAATTATATGACAATTTTATTTTAATTATTATTTATTTGAAAATTAACTTTATAGTTATATAAACCTGAAGATTCAATACTCTCAGTGAAAATTATTGTTCAATTTTATTTTAAAAAAATCTGATGTGGCCAGCACATTACCTTCCGTCAGTTCTATGTATTTTGTATGTCATACAGAAAGTTCCTTGCAAAAGATTCTATTTCTTGTATATTACAGTTGCCGTTGTATGTATTTTATACAAATTCCATACAGAAAGTTTCTAGCAAAAGATCCTAAATTTCCAGTAAAATTATAACAGAAACGTACTGTCAACTGCACTTGACACTGGCACCTTTCAATCAGAATTTCCTTAATATAGCAGCAGTTTTCAGAGTTATAGCATAGCTGACTGATATATAATATTTAATTCCTTAATAATATTTTAACTATTAAAATCTTCAAATGAGGGTACTTCCGGTTGACCAATTATAACCAAAATCTAATCAGCTCTTCACATGAATGTAACGAAGAGGAATACGAAAGATTTATAATTTTTGTAATTGTAGTAATAGAGTTAACGCATTAGAAAATTTTGTCACACAGAACCGCACTCATACATACATCATCGTAAAAATAATAAAATCGTATTCTAGGGAACCTAAAACGTGCTTATTCATCAAAAACTCACCACCGAATTTTTTGACCAAAGACAATACTTTCCTTACCTAAAGGTGACGGAAGGTAAAAATTGAAAATATTAATTTTGTACTAGTTTTTTTTTATTATTATTAAAGCTTCAACGTAGTTTTTAACTATTTATGTTTGACGACGTTTCGGCCTTGGTTAAGGTCATTATTAAGTCAGACCATTTAAATTACATATAGTCAAAATTCTATGAATGAGTTACAAAATAAAAAAAAGGATTTATTTCATATCTTTTAAAATCATGTTTAAAAAAGAGGCAAGTAAACGTACATATATTGATACAGAATGCAGACTACATATCTTTCGAACAGTGTTTACCTTTACATGGCTTTCTTCGTTGAAACACCTTGGCCTCGGCAAAAACTAGATTAAGAGTAGTTGAAACAAGTTCAAGGTCATGTCTCACTAAACTTCTGATAATAATCTGATCTTATGAGGATGCGAGGAAATCGACGAATACATTTGATTTCGAAAACAAACCGATAAGAATGTAATTCAAATAAATTTACGGTGAAACATAGAATTGGCATTAAGTTGCTAATTTATTTAAAATTTTATAGCTATCAAAATGCGAAATTGATTCCTATTGCCAAATTATTTTTAAAATTGACCTAGAATTATATATTTTCTGTTTATTATTTCGAATGTAAATTATACTGAATAACAGTGATGACAAATAAAAATGCAAGAGATAAACATTTATAATATTAGTAAAAAATAAATAAATATATCATCACGGCTTATTACCCATTGCTTGGTGTGCCAATCTGCTTGTATACAGATATTGGTAGTGATGAAATATTTGCACCGTGCGGGCGCTTACCAGGCGTCACCTCACGGGCACTCAATGCTGGCGTGGAGAGTGTACCACAGGGGTTAATTTTGTGCCATTTAAAATTGGAAATATTTGGTGTCGGTCGGGATCGAACCCGGCTCCCCAGATTCGCGCCCTGACACTCAGGCACGCGGACACGAGACCCCATATTAGTACATTACAAAACAATTACAGAAGGCAATCTGATAACGTATGAGTTTAATTTTTACAAAGGACGAGTGCTTTAACAGGCCTTATGAAAAATATTTTTATACTATTTTTTCTAATGAAGTTATATTAGTAAGATTTTAAATAATGCGACTTGGTGTTTTTTGTCAATTATGATGCTAGAGATATCCGCCAACAATTGAAATTTCACATTTTGACAATTTGTGTACTGTGTGTTGTGAATTTTGTCTGATTGTATCAAACAGTGCGCTTATAGATCTTCTAAACGACGTGTTTGCAGTGCTTTTATAGATTCATAACAACGAAACAAAAAATAAATACCTAGCAATCTTGTACCATTTACTTGCGACTCTGGCGAGTATAAAACAGTCGTTTTTATTACTGGTAGAAACCCCCCGCAGAGCCCACAGTCGTGTTTTTGCTTAAAATATAACATATCAAAATTTCAAACCACTAAGACCCTATGAAAACGAAAATTTTGGCAAAAAATAGATAGTGCCTAATATCTCTGAAACTATTGTGATTTTCAAAAAAATTAATCAAATTTTATCCCCCGCAGATTCCCTGTCGTGTTTCGGTTTAAAATATAACATAACAAAATTTTAAACCATTCAGGCTCTTTGAAAACGAAATAAATTTTGGAAAATAAAAATGCTTACTATCTCATAAACTAAAAGAATTTTAGAAAAAATAAATCAAATTTTACCCACCCACCGCAGCTTCCCCTGTCGCCTGTCGTGTTTTGGATTAAAATATAACATATCAAAAATTCAAACCATTAAGGCCCTTTGAAATCGAAATAAATTTTGGCAAATAGTAAACAATTGAAATATCACATTTTGACCGTGTTGTGAATTTTGTGTGATTGTTTACATAGCTTAGTATGACTAGCGGATGAAAGTTGACGTTTAAATTATTTAATAGATGTGGTTTCTTTTGAAAACAAATACCCCATATTTGATTAAAAAGGAAACTGACCCTTATGTATTCCGTTACAAAAGATTACAGTTATATTTAATACCAGGAGGCAGTGAAAATGACCTTAGCAATAGGATTCAGGGATATATTTAAATAATTTAATACCGCAAATTCTAGTTCGTTCGTCTCAGGTGTAAGCAACCCTCGAGTTGGAATTACTCTTAGAGGAAATTCAAAATTCCTATTTCATAGAATTGCGAAACTAAATAGTTTAAAGATCAAAATATTGTGTTATAATCAACATAAACGAAAAATATTTTAAACGTCAACTTTCATTCGCTTGTCATACCATACCTATTATGACCAAACAATGCGCTTATAGATCTTCTAAACGACGTGTTTTGAGTGACAAACAGTGCTTTTATATAGACTCATAAGAACATCGAAACAGAAAAATTAATTTAATGTAAAAATTCTCAGATCAAACAACTTCAAGGCAATAAATTCAAATGTTTGTAATTGACACATAAAGGCCACTGTCAAAAATATTTATATGCCACTGTCAAAAATATTTGTACATCAATATGAAGATTATGAAAATAAAAAATCTGATGTGGCCAGCACATTACCTTCCGTCAGTTCTATGTATTTTGTACAAATTTCATACGGAAAGTTCCTTGCTAAATATTCTATTTCTTGTACATTACGTTCCGGCAGCTGCATGTATTTTATGCAAATTTCATACAGAAAATGTATGTCTTAAATTATTATTTTGTGACGTTTTCTATATACAGTGTAATGTATCTGCAGAAATAAAAGATTTATTATTATTATTTCTTGTACATTACCTTAAAGCAGTTGTATCTATGTATTTTATACTAATTTCATACAGAAAGCAAGAGATCCTATATTTCCAATAAAAGTATAACAAACACACTATGTCAATTTCACTTGACACTGACATCTTTCAATGAAAATTTTCTTAATATAGTAGCTGTTTTCATAGCTATAGCTACTTTATGAAATTTAATTTCTTTACAATTTTTTAACTCTACATCCATTTAATATTAAGTATAAAATGCAGTCAAATCGTATAGAGAATAAAATATTCTTTAATATTTATAATAACATTAAATGTGAAAAAATGATATTTAACATAGTTTTTTCAAGAAAAACTGTTAAAATCTTCAAATGATGGTACTTCCGGTTGACCAATTGTAACCAAAATCTAATCAGCTCTTCATATGGATGTAACGAAGAAGTACACGAAAAAATTATAATTTTTGTAACTGTAGTATTAGAGTTATCGCAGACGAAAATTTTGTTACACACACACACACACACACATCCACACACACACACATCCACACACACATCCACACACACACACACACACATACAGACATCATCGTAAAAATAGTAAATTCGTATTCTAGGGACCCTAAAACGTGCTTATTGATTAAAAACTCATCATCGAATTTTTTGACCGAAGACAATACCTTCCTTACCTAAAGGTGACGGAAGGTAAAAAAATCAAAAACGCAAAGGAATATACGTAAAAAATAATATAAAAGGAATTTGCGAAAAAATGATGAATATACAGAAAAAGAAAGGGAACGAAGAAAAAGAAAATTTCAGGATATTGAATAAAAAGAAAATGTATGTATTGTATAATTTATATTAAAATATCCCATAAATTTTGTAAATATATGTGAGAATTGTTTTGTAGTGAGACATAAATATGTGTACATATTTGAATATAAAATATTTTTTCTTTTATGCGTACAACCAGGTAAAATATCTGGCGAGAAGTTATGTGCTGGCCACATCAGATTTTAAATAAATATATTAATAGAATTAGTGATAAACGGCATTTCAATTTCTGTGACGTCATCTGTGCGAAACAATATATGCAATGAGAGTGAAAACGATAAATACAAATCTGCCTTTCCATTACCGCAAAATTTCAATACATTTTTATAATATAAATGTAAATTTAAGATCCAACCTAAATATTTAAATCGTAGCATCGTACCAATTGGTAGAGCGCCCGACTAGCGATTGGGAGGCTCTGGGTTCGAATCCCAGCGAGGTCCATGAATTTTTCACAATTCTTTCTTCTTTTAAAAATAATTTGTCCTGGATCCTAAAGCCCACTTCTACGATATAAATGTAAATTCTGAATTCTGAAAATTTTCAATTTATTTTGCAACTGAAAAGAAGATATTTCATAATTCATAACAATTTCATAATATGCATCAAACAAAAAAAAAATATCAATGAACATTTTCTATCATCAAATTTACACATTTTACGTAATGTCCAACCAAAATAAAAAATTCTATGTGTCTATAAATGTGATAAAATTATGAATGAACGTTTCATTTTTACATTTACATAACCTATAAGATCAAGTTCAAAGTCAAGTGCAGACTGTTGTCGTCGTCATTTCCACCTGCTTTATAGCGCTTCCTTGGCGGCATTGAGGCACGTCGAGTCCGAAGCATGCTCTGGAACGGCACACAGCTGGTTCAACGCCCCACTCGGGCTCCGCGACGTTTTTCTTTCCGCGATAAACCGATACCATGAGCGAGCGACTAACTTACTGACCTACAAAGGCTACTTCCGCACTAGCCGATGCCCTACATATACAATGTTAAACATCACTAAAAACCAACTCACAAAATCATTCATTATTTATTGGCCTGTTTGAAATTGGTTTATTATTGTGAGGTGATGATTCACTTTGCGTTCGGAAGGTGAACTCAAATACATATTTGCTTTGTTGTCAAAAGGATATCTTAATAATTATTTTTTCTTCAAGCGTATTATAATATTCAAATTATGCTACTGTACACACACTATAGAAGTTATTCATTGTCTTACTAGTACAAAAATGTTGTTATTGTTGTACTAGTAATAAAATGTTAGTGTCTTAGTTCACCGCTGGCGGCGGCAGTTGTCACAGCAACACACATTATATTGAAAATTGTTATTTGACAGTTCTATCGTTTTTGTTTTGTAGTGTACACAGCCAGTTTTGGCTGAAATTGCAAATACTACAATTAAAAAATTCCAAAAAAAATGTCAAAATTGTTTGAAACACTTGAAGAAAAAATAGTGTATGTCATTCGGAGTAGAACGCCCTTTTTGTGTTTTACCCAGCTTGCTTAGCCTCGGCTAGCGCCTCGGCCGCAATAGCTGGGTTCAACACAAAAAGACCGCTTTCTACTCCTAATAACATAATATACTATTTCACGATCGGGTTATTTTTTATATTTACCGATAGTGTTTCCAAGACAGTATGTCTTATTTACAAATTACTGAACGGTAAGTGATGTGACTCACGTCAGTAAGTGATGTGCTTCACTTACCGTTCAGGAGGCGAGACGGTAAATAAATAAAAACAAAAATCAAGGCTTACTTTAAAAATGACAAATAAATTTTTTTAATATGTCAAAATAATTTTCAAATCTTATTTTCTTTAAATTTTGTGCGTCGATTGTGCAAAAAATAGTATAAGCATCATGGACGTTAAGGAATTACCGATCTCAGACAAAATTGGGACCTTCCCTCTCAGTCCCCAAACATTGTCTTCGATCGGTAAACTGTCCTTACCGTTCTTAATACTTAATATACTATTTTCTGTTTCGGAATGAAAATGACATATTTTAGCTAGTGATGTGAATCGGGTAAATACCTAATGGGTAGAAAAATAAAATTTGGATATTTTAAATTTATAAAACTTCTACGAAACATGCCTTAACACAAAAGTAATACATGTTTCGATTAAAAAATTGTTTATTTTTACCTTCCGTCACCTTTAGGAAAGGAAGGTACTGTCTTTGGTCAAAAAATTCGGTGGTGAGTTTTTGATGAATAAGCACGTTTTAGTCCCTGGAATAAGATTTTACTATTTTTGTGTGTGTGCGCGCGCGTGTGTGTACGGGTGTGCGTGTGTGCGTGTTTGCGTGTGTGTACGTATGTGCGTGCGTGCAACAAAAATTTCGACTGCTATAATTCTAATACTACAATTTCAAATATTATAATTCTTTCGTATTCTTCTTCGTTACATCCATATGAAAAGCCGATTAGATTTTGCTTACAATTGGTCAACCGAAAGTACCCTCATTTGAAGATGTTAACGGTTTTTCTTAAAAAAACTATGTTAAATATATTTAATTTTTTCACATTTAGTGTTATAAATATTAAAGAATATTTTATTCTCTATACGATTTGACTGCATTTTGTACTTAATATTAAATGGATATAGAGTTAAAAAATTATAAAGAAATTAAATTTCATAAAGTAGCCAGCTGTGGAAACAGCTACTATGTCAGTGTCAAGTGCAATTGACATAGTGTGTTTGTCTTATAATATTGGAATTTGTAAAAAATACATATTGTCGGAAGGTAATGTACAAGAAATAGAATCTTTGCAAGGAACTTTCTGTATGAAATAAATATAAATAAATATATCATCATGGCTTATTACCCATTGCTGGGTGTGCCAATCTGCTTTGTACACAGATATCGGTAATGATGAAGTATTTGCACCGTGCGGGCGTTTACCAGGCGTCACCTCACGGGCACTCATTGATGGCGTGGAGAGTGCACCATAGGGGTAAATTTTGTGCCATTTAAAATTGGAAATATTTGGCGTCGGTCGGGATCGAACCCGGTTCCCCAGATGCGCGACCTGACACTCAGGCACGCGACCACGAGACCCTTTTCTGTATGAAATTTATACAAAAGAACTGTCACGTAAGAAAATAGTGATGGGAAGATAGGTGCAGTTTGATTTTGTTTTTTGACTGGAGAATATCCAGATATTATCCAATAAAACAACAATTTCAAACTGCACCTATCCTTCCATCACTATTTTCTTACGTGAAACGAAGTATAGAAAAGTTTCATTCTTAAACGATTTTTGGTGACATTTTGTTTTTGAAATTGGTGTGACTATTTTCAATAGGTTCACAAATTATCTAGACAAGGAATAAAATAAAAACCACAAATCACTGTCACAACCTAATTATTCTGTCAAAAATCGTTAACTATTTCCATAACGAAATAATATATGTAAATGAAAACTGGGACAGCGTAAATTGTATAAAACAGAAGTCTATTCAAACCCACATTCGTTCGCCCACTCCGAATTTCGTGGAGGCGTGCCGAGTATCTGGGGCCCGATACTTGAAATCATGCGAAATTTTCCGCACGCGGCATAATTCGTGTGGTTTGTTTCGTACACGAACAGTACTGTACTGAAACCCGCCGAAGTCTACGCATACGATTCTCGAAAACAAACGAACGTAGTATGTAGCAACCAATTAAAACAAAACATTTGTATCACGTGAATGCTTCAACATTTCATTGTTTTTTAACTGCCACTGTCAACTAAGCTGTCAGCGAAGCTGTCATAACGTCATAAGTCATACGTGTTTTAATTTCAATATTCAAAATTTATTATACATATATTATTTGATACAGGCATAATTTTTCTAAATGTATAGATGGAATGTTGTAAGTACGTACATAATATGGCAATATTAATATGCAAAAGCAATATTAAACATGTATTAATACTCGTAATTTTGCAAACCATTTCACGTTTGAAATCAAAACTCGTTAAAAGGCACCTACAATTCCGTTTTAACAATCCATTGCATCGTTCTGTTATTGCAGGAATGTAATAACGATATTCCAAGAGTATGGAGACACTACAATTATAATTGCCTTCATTATAAGATCACAAAAAGTACCCGGAATTGATTTAAAACATAATTTGATAGATGTGATCTGAGTACAGTACTGATACACTAATCACAAGTGGCAGTGACAGACTCGGTTTCGTGTGCTGATGATAATTTCAAGTGATCCATACCCATGCGATATAAATGCGCGCGGGATTTTCGCGTACAACCAAAAAATTTCGATTCAAGAATACCAATATGCAGTTCGCATGCGCATCTCTCCCACTAACGTATACGAAAAGATTCAAGAATCGGGCCCCTGGTCGCGAATCTGGGAACCGGGTTTTATCCTGGCCAACACCAAACATTTCAATTTTTTTAAAAAAATTACCCCTGCGGGGCACTCTCCACGCCAGCAATGCGTACCCGTGCGGTGACGCCTAGTAAACTCCCACATGATACAAATGTCATCATCATTACCGAATTCTATGTACAAAGCAGATTGGCACATCCAGCAATGGGTAATATGCCGTCGCCGTCATGATATATTTATTTATTTATTGCATGAATACACTTATTACAAAGGAATTGGTACCGTTAAATTATTACATTTGCCAAATTATGATTTTTTTTTATGTGAAGTTCAAAACAAATATAAATGGATTACATATTCTTTATAAAAGCTCTGAGCTTAAGAAATGATATTACCAAATTATACATTTTGTTTATGGTAGATATATATATATATATATATATATATATATATATATATATATATATATATATATATATATATATATATATATATATATATATATGTGACACATTGGCTGGCAGTTTTGATAGTGAATTCTCTTTCTTTGGATCCAGAGGAGGTAGTAATTGTGTCCTCAGTGGCGTGAAGATTGGACTTCTGTAAAATAAGTGGTACAAAGGATCATGCTTATAAAGGTTACAAAGCTAGCATAATTCTTAATTATTATTAATAGTTAAAAGAGTGTCCGGTGCCCTCGGCAAAAAATCTTCGGTTTATTGCAATAAGACATCCTTAGCTGAGATATTAACTTAGTTACCCTGTATGGTGCATTAGATGACAAGTAATCTCTTCCGTCTAATAGTATTTATAATTTGGGTTGTACGTTGAGTTGTCTAAATCATTTTCTGCATGCAAATTTGTATATGCCTCAATTATATTGTTAGTCTCTCTTTTTAGTGATAAGAAATTTTAAGATTGCCACAAGCAATCATAACAAAATTCACTCCAATATTTCGCTTAATTGGAATGCCCAATTGTACTTTCTTTTCTTTATATTGTCAACGCCAGTCGATAGAAGTATTTTTAAATATTTTTCCTAAAATATCTAGCTGATATTCAGTTATCCGGTCTATTCTACCACTAGCTGCTTCACTATTTAAATATAAACAGTGTACACAGGACCGGCGGTATGGTATCTGGCGTCCAGTGGCGTAACTACCGGGCTCGCATTGCGGGCGGGCCCCCGGCTCTAGAGGCCCGAAATTACATGATTTATAATTTTGTTACTACTGGGAAATTTAAATTTTTTTTTTTTTTTTTGTAGCAACATACAAATTTATTTAGTCCTTTATATTTTTAAATGTCAATTTCCAAAAATAATATTGGCTAAGGGACCTCTTATCCGCTATACAAAATCAAGCTCTTTATTTTCTATCACATTTCGGCCGGTAACATTTCGATTCAGCAAATATTTTCCTGCACTGATCCAGAGTTTTCTTTAAAATAACCCAATAAAAAGAAGTCTGGGGCTGTCAAATCAGGACACTTGGCGGCCAATGTGTATTACCAAAACGTGGGATTAAATAACGATACGAGAATGATTTTCGCAAAATTGCTACTATCTAAATTGTAAGATACTGATCCATCTTGCTAATACCATATTTTGTCCAAGTTCTTTGATTTGGGATACCAAAAATGTATGAATCAATTCCCTGTCACTTTCACCAGTAGACTGGCCACCAATTTCATTTTCAGAAAAAAAAAATACGGGCCAATCACATTTTCATAGTAAATGCCACAACATACAATGACTTTGGTGGGATGTAAAGGTGCCGAATATTCATTTTCAGGCCTCCAATATTGGTTATTTTGCTTCTTAACATGTCAACTCAGATGAAAGTGAGCCTAGTGACAATTTCCACAAGTTCTGGTTATACGTAGTTCCTCATGATAAACGCTACAATTAAAACGGACCCCAAAAACTTTTTGCGGGCGGGCCCCCGAACTCTTAGTTACGCCACTGCTGGCGCCCTTCCGCAGCCATTAAAATGGCGTCCCCGTTCCCCCTTATACATATAAAAATATTTTAAAAATATCACGATTGGTATTTATATACAGGGTGTTGACGGAACGTGCGAATAGGGAATTAACTTGGGATTTTAGTTTTTTTGCATTTTCCTGCTCTACTGTTCATTTTACGGCAAAAACTGAAAATCAGAAAAAATGAAAACAAGTGTCATGGCTAGAGTTACTAATAAACCGAAATTTTAAAATTTCTTTAAAAAATTGTGAAGAAACTAGAAACTAAAAAATCTGATATGGACACCACACGACTTCCTTGTACGCAAGACCAATATGAAGTATAGACCCAATTATAAAATTGCACGTATTTGACGTAATTTGATCTTAACATCTATTTTTTTATTTTTTTGTGATTTTCTGTCCTAATCCATAGCGAGCTTCATTACAAAAACCAAAAAGTATATGAGTTTTAAATTTTCATATCTCGCTTATACAAAGGGCTAATTTAATAATACTTGATGTGCTAGACGAAGAATTTAATTCTCTAAAACTCTTATTTGAAGCATTTATCAATCAAAATGAAGCCATTTTATTGAAGAAAAACTGTTAACAACTTCAGGTAATATATCACTTCCGGTTAGCCTGTTTTAACCAAAATGTACTATGTTATTCCAATTGACATAAAAGTCTTATATACCAAATTTGAAAAGTTTTAGATTATATTTTAAAATAGTTTTTCATTCAAATCTATTATAGGCTTCAAATAAAGTACCATTTCTGGAAATTATGTAATGACCAAGAAGGGAGGTGCACAACTAGATGTTATAACAGTCCTAAATACAAAATTTCAACTTTCTACGGCTTATCATTTTTGAGTTATGCGAGATACGTATGTACGTACAGACATCACGACGAAATTAGTCAAAATGGATATTTCCGTTGAAATCTGAATCCGAAATTTTTCGCGATTACAATACTTCCCTTACTTTGTACAACTTTGCCGTAGCACGAACAGGAGAGCAGGAATTGCAAAAAACTAAAATCCCATGTTAAATCCGTATATGCTCCCACCTTAGTGTGAACACCCTGTATAAATATTAATATAAATTAATGCTTCGAATATTAAACATCTATATTACAGAAATGATTCATATAAAGGATACCCGTTTTCGACCCTCGCTATTGGGATCTTGGTTATTATAGGAGATGAAGTCGGTAAAATTAAGTCAAAGTTTCTCCGTTAGTGTACCAATTGTATTTAACCCGAAAAATGCATGTCACCAGATAAATACAAAAATTCAAATAAATGTGTATAGGGTAATTCCGAGAGGGATGGCTTGCCGGGTGAGATTACTCTTTTGCCAAAATCCATATAATAGTAGAACGAAACGATGTTTTCTATTATTCTTTGGATATTGGCAAAAGAGTCGTCTCACCCGGTAAGCCATCTCTCCCGGAATTACTTATTTTTTCTTTGCATGTAACTGCTAAATACGAAGGGCACTAGAAAAGTAATCTACCTAGCTATGAAAACAGTTGAAACACACAAGCATAATTTGTCAAATAGTGGCATGTATTCTAACCTTATCTGCAAAATTTGTATTTATTGTGATAAATAGTTTCCAATTTATAAATAAATTTTTCCTAATTCTAACTTAGTTTTACTTTTTAATACAAATACTCCACATTGTTGCATGAAAGAAAAAAGATAAGAAAGCAAGACAATTATAAAAAATTGAAAGTAACGCTGTGTTGGGGTGTTTCAAAGTGTAAAACTGTGTTTGGGCGTTTAAATTTCGAATTGGAAAAACATACTTAACGTCATTTTTCATTTGCTTTTTATAAAGGTATTTTAAGAGTATGTATTAGATATATTAAAGAATTACACGTAATTTTCTTGATAAATCTGTAACTAAGAGAGAAAAATGTTTAATTTTAATTTTTATGCATATAAGTATTTAAAATTAAAATATTTGTACACAATATATAAACACATACTTCAATAATTAAGGTACTTATTGCAAGAAAATTACAACCACTTGATTAATTTGATATACAACAAGCTGTAGGTAACAGTTTTTATTAGATACTTAGAGATACTATTAAAACAATTGCATTATGTATTACATTATGTTTATACACGCATCAATTAGTTACTTAATAGTAAAACTGCAACATTATCAAGCATTTAATCACATACGAGTACATGACCTTCATTTTGAATTCACTTTAAATTATCATCAATTCCGGTACCGTAAGATATTCTCTTGTGCAGTCCAAAATCAAAAGTATTAACACGTAGAAAGACTTCATTAGTATAATTGATCCTAAAACAATTATTTCGATAGAACAGGTAAAAACTATATCGGGTTTCAGAAAAGAGAACCGTAAACATATGCAATATTTTTTGAAAAAACTGTTGATTTTTTGAGTTTTTATATATCAATAAGTATATTATCACGTCATATTACCCATTGCTGAAAGTGCCAATCTGCTTTGTACACAGAATTCGGTAATGATACACAATGTAAACACAAAAATGGCCAATATGCGTTTAATACGGGAAAACAGTTTTTTCTTGCACAAAACTGGCTTCTTAATTTTCAAATAAACAAAGATGAAGCTATTAGACATACGTATCGAAGATAGAATGTTGGAAACCATAAGGAAGACAGGTATATACAGGTTGGTGACTTGGACGACGCAGCATAAGGGTTTCAATGGTAAAATTTTAATGAACAGTTATTTGCTCTCCTAATTATTTTAAAACAAAATTGTATTTAGATTTTTGCTATAGAAAAAATTATTGCATTCGAATAGCTATTGTTTATAATTTCCAATATCCGGAAACGTAAAAATAATCGAAAACAATAATAACTTACGAAAATTTAAACAAAAGCGCAAACATCTGTCATTGATTTTTGACGTTTAAACTTATGTTCAAAACGAAGAAAACGAAAACACCTTTATTGTAGTTGATGACAACAATGCAATAGTTGATTACAACAATGTTATTTGACGAGAACGAAATTTAAGATTTATTTAAGTAGTGACTATGAATACGACCCTCAATTTATATAAATTAAAAAACATAAAATATATTGGGAAAAAGATTTTTTATTTTACTATCGCAAACACATGAATTTATAATATAAAATAACATATCACAGCAAATGTTCAAAGAAACTACCATTTACCATTAAACAATGCTCCAAAATCTGTTGTAAAATTCTTATCCGACATTTGCTAATTGTTTATGTGATATTTTTATTCCATGGCATCAATGATTTTTGCAAAAATGTTATTGACTATTTTTACGGTTCCGGATATTGAAAAATTATAAACAATATCATATTCGGATGTAGTATTTTTTTTTTTGTAGCAAAAATCTAAATACAAATTTGTTCTAAAATAATTAGGGAAGCAAATAACTGCACATTAATATACCATTGTATACAGAGAATTTATTTTAAAATGCAACATATGGTGCATCATTTCCATGGTTACTCACTGCTGTCAAAAAATGACAGCAATGTAATATTTGTCCATTTTAAAATGCAACATTATAAATAGTATTGCAGCACAGGAGATACCTCCAGAACACATCACAAATGGTATCAATTCTTTCTACGAACAACTAGGATATTGCCTCACTGTGAATGGGGATATTTTTGAACATTTATTACATTAAAGTTATGAATTTTTGTAAGCCAATAGTATATTAAAGAACGTATTTTATAAGACATGTTTTTTTCGCACGCGTCAAAATTTAGAAAACGAGCGTTAGCGAGTTTTCTAATTGACAAGTGCGAAAGAAAGTCTTATAAAATGAGTTCTTTATACTATTTTTTATATTTTGCATCTTCTACAAGCTAAAATATTTTTAAAAAACTGTTAATATTAAACCGAGTTGATTTAGGGAAATTTGTAAGTGAAATGTTGTAGTTGGTAACTTTGAATTGACCACATTCAATTATTATTTGAAAGTTCATGTCATTTCAATATTTACGAACAAATTTAAGTGAATTTAGTGGAATCATGGAAGATGAAATCAGTTGCACTCCGCCTGAGCTACGTAATATAGCTCAGACTACAGTAAATAATCTACTTCCTAAAAAATCGCGCGAGATTTATGAGAAAGAATTTGCAAATTTTGACACATGGTGTAAAGAAAATAATGTCAAAGGCGTAACAGAGAATGTTTTGATTGCTTATTTTGAAATGCAAAGTAAGACGAAAATATTTATTATTATTATTATTTTCATTAAATAAAGTGATTAATTAAGTAAAAGAAATTTTGAGGTTATATTGAAATTTCTTATCTTCCAGCTTTGACGTTTGACAATTTAACCCTTTCAGCCTCAGCCTACAGGAAATTTTTATTTTTCTTATATTTGAATTAAAACTTGCTTTAAAATTAATTAAAAATAATTTTCTATCGTTCAAAGGTTCAATCTACAAATTTTTAGTACTACTAGGTCCATCTATGTGGACTAATTCGAACATTATATTAACATTTACTTACTCAATTTGTGATTATATTTGTACATTTTCATGTAAATAATCTTCCCTAAATAAAAAAATAATAATAATATCGACATTATATTATTAAAATGAATTGTCAATTAACTAAAAATAAATTAGGTAAAAATGGGTTAAAGAAACGTCATCTAGTACCAACCGTCTAAAACAAAAAATTGCGTATCGAAATGAACGCAAAATATAAAAAGTTTGTTAAGATGTGCGACATTAAAGTTTTGATTTTTTTGTTAATCTTATTTAGGCTAATTCATTGGAAATTAGTATTGTTAATACAAAACTAAAAATTTTCTATGTTGCATTTTAAAATGGACAAATATTACATTGCTGTCATTTTTGGACAGTAGTGCGTAACCATGGAAGTGATTGACCATATGTTGCATGTTAAAATAAATTCTCTGTATGTACGAGTATATATATATATATATATATATATATATATATATATATATATATATATATATATATATATATATATATATATATATATATATATATATATATATATATATATATATATATATATATATACAATAAAATATTTTAGAAAACATATCTTACTTGTGTCATCAGAACTACAAAATGTCTGAAATATAATAAAAATTGGCGATAATTTGTTAGTTATTTTATTTCTATAATTTATTAACTAAATAAAATGAAATTAAAGGGAGTGGGCCAAATGTAGCTGGACGGGGCTTGTACTATAAAGACGTAACTTTTATAAAATATTAAATTTGATTTGTTTGTTTACAAAATGTGCAAAATAAAATAAGATAATAAAATAGGATGTAGAATTTGGAAAGTGTCAATGACGTCACAATATACTGGTATATATTTTTTTAATTTAAGAATTTATTTATAAATATTCTAAAATTAAAAGTAAACCATATTTTAATTTTATTATAACAGTTTTTGAAATCGGTGTTGCTTTGAAAATCTCCATTAGGTATCTTATTTAAATAAAAATTTATGTAAGTATATGTTTCACTATACTGGATGATTCATCCGACTGTTCTTTTCTAATAACTCGATTATTTTAAATATTATGGAAAAAAAGTTTCAAACGAATTTTTTTAAATTAAAGTGTCTTTAAATCTGCGGTAAAGGTTTTCCTGGAGGGTGTCCATTTTCACGTAAGGTGTGAACTTTGTATTTTCAAATAGAACACCCTATATATCTAATTCAATTTGAAAAGTACATAAAATTTACTATCATATGTTATATTATTAAAAATTCGCGAATGATAAAAATATTACATTTTTATTACAGAAGGATTTGCATTACTTTTGAATTAGACTTATCTGCTGATAACAGTTTTTTTTAACATGTGAAATTGGCTCATTTCTTCTTTTTTCATCAACCAATTCGATACGCAATAATTGCTTAATATTGTTTATCTTAAGCGTTTCGAAATTTTGGACGAAAAAATGAGAACTTAGCCAATTTGCAGATGTTTGAAGATTTAGAGGAATTTCATATGAGTTTTAGTTGTTAGTAACTCGCAAATCACTCATCGGCAAAAATCGTGTAATACAGAATATGAAAGAGAATTTCAGACTGAATTCAAATTTTCAAACCGCGTTATTGTTTGTTTAATAGGAGCAGAGTGGTGGACAAAATTAAAATGATTATTTAATAAACACTGTTTATCATGACTGCATCTACAATTATTTCTCATTATCGCTACAATATTGAAATGAATTTAATAAAAATGTAATATTTTAAACAGATTTATAGACATTTTAATTTAAAATAAACTTGGTTTGAAATTTTTCCATAATATTTAAAACAATCGAGTTATTAAAAAAGAACAGACCAATATATCACCCTGTATAAATATGTATATAAGTACACGATTCTGAAGCGCAATGGTTCGTGAGTATCCGGTTAATGGCTAGTGAACATTTAGGCAATTTACAGGCGGGCGAACTATGATAATAAACTTTTAAAAAGAGAAAGGAAAGGTGAAAAAACTACTATAGGTAGAATCGCGTATTTTGATGCGGTTGAGTCAGGATGAATTGTTAGTCGGTATTAGCGCATCAAATTATTATATTGTAATTAAGCATTTTACACTAATTATGATTTTTTAAACCGGATACAATTACTAACATTGATTTTTAATTCGCACTAGTTAATTAGAAAGAAACCAGCCGGATAATGTTTTGTCATTTTAATTAACTTTGTCTCTTTTTCAATATGTTTCCGTTTTATTGTGGGTCAGTTTAAATTTTGATCCGTGAGAATTTCTGTAGCCAATTTGAACAGGAAACGTAAAATGAAACCGTTAATTTTGACAATGTTTATTAGATAAAAATGAGGGAAAAGTTTTTTAAGCCTTTGGGCTGGGCTAGATGTACCGATATGATAAGAGATTGAGCTAGGTTGTAAGACAGTAAGAACTGAAAGTCTAATCAAGGTCATGAACTGGAAACTGATTTATGAAAACAAAACTGTATGCAGGTATGCAGTTTCTCTAATCACGAATGTGGTTCACGTACAGGTGGAGCTGCAGATGCGAGATCCAGCAAGCTGAGGAAGTTGATTCTCCCGGTGCTTCTCCTGCTGAAGTTGAAGGCGTGGGTGCTGGTTCCTGCCGCACTTTCAGCTATCGCACTCGTGGCCTTCAAAGGATTAGGCGCTGCAGCTGTGGCTTTACTTCTAGCGATAGCAACAGCCTTTAAAGGAACACTAGAGCCTCACCGAAGAGTTTCCTTGGAAGTGGTACCACCCCATTGGTCCCGAGCAGGTGTGGCGCCTTCAGGTCCAGCCTACGTCCCTGAATATGTCTATCAGACGCTTCCCTAGTGACCTGCTCACCTGCCCAATCATCCTCACAAACTAGAGCGCTAAATATTTTAACCTCCATTAATTTAAAACGTAGTTTTGTTATACTTTCTTCTCGTTTCTTTTTCTTTTTTGCCGGACATTCCTCGGCAGGTTTTTCTTCCCGGGGAAATAAGTTTTGAGTGAGCTCGCTCGCTACGCGCTACCGAAGTGAATGGAATCTTCATATGAAATGTATCAAAATCATCTTTTTTGTGTTGACGGTTCGGTTAACATTACAGTTATTAAAAAAACTGTTAGAGATAGTGCAAACTATATCACGGTCCGAACTTGACCCTTATGGCGAGAGGCGATATCGCTCGGCCAGCATGCCCGTCACTGCTAAACAAATGTGTTGCGCTCCACTAAGTCCCCTTAATCTGAGAGTGATGGTCAACATTTAGGAAAGAGAACCACCCAAGATTCTTGATCTTTTTGCATAGGAAACTGTGGTATATAAAGTGTCGGAGTAGTTTCAGACAGCAAGTCATTCATCGACTGTTAGATCATAGACAAACATGTCTCGTTTGCTTGGTGTGTTTGTGGTAGCCGTGTTGGTAGCAGTGGCGTGTGCTGAGGATGCTCCTGCAGCGGGTGCAGCCGCAGGACCTGGTGCAACTACCAGCAACAACCGCGCCGACTTCAAGCGGTCGCTACAGCGCGATTGCTCCAAGTCTTACACCGTCACGTGCATGAAACTCGACCTGGTGTCGTGGGTGGAGCGCCTCTCCGAGGATGACCACTACCAGGTTTTACCTGGAGTGTCTTTAGTCCGTGAAGCAGATAGTGCTCGTTCCAACACCGCTGATCTGGTGGCTGAATTGGCTCGCGACTTCCCTAACGACGCTGAGGCTCGTCTCGACGCTTTTCTTCTGAAGAAGGTCACCAACTACCTCAACAGTCACTCCATCCGCGTGCGCCTCTTCGAGGATGATAAAAACAACGTGGTGTCCGCCCGTAAGAAGGATAAGGGCGGTATGGGAGGACTTTTAGCCGCGGCGATGATGATGAAGGGAGCAATGGGAGCTATTGGTATGGGTGCTTTGGCTGCCCTGGCCGGAAAGGCTTTGATGACCGGTCTCATGGCTCTTATGTTGTCCGCCATCGTTGGGCTCAAATCTTTGGCTGGTGGAGGCCACAAGCAGACCACGTACGAGATCGTGTCCAAACCTGTTTACTCGCACGCACATACGCATTCCGCCAGCCACGAGGAGATCGGACACCATGGATACGGTGGCCATGGAGGATATGGAAGGAGTTTCCAGGATCTCCCTATTCCCCTTAGTATTCAAAATGTCTCGTCGTGATTCTAATATTCTTATACTGACTACCAAATATTTATTGTAGGATTCGACGTATTTATTTATTTATAAGAAGTAGTTCATCTTTTTTAATTTATGTATTTCTAATTCTTTTGTACCTAAATAAATTATGAAACTTATCCTTATTATTTTTACATTACCCAAAAATCCATTTTTAAAATCCCTAGTTAAAATTTCAACTCCCAAACAAATAAACAATATTATATCATATTATTGATAAATTTGCCATTTAACATTTATTTCACTTCAGTTTTTTAACTGGCGGTTAAAGTTTTAACCGGAGACTTTTTCAAAAAGTAAATATTCAATAAAATTATAAAAAGTATGTATTTCAAAAAGAAAATAAAACTATATATCTTAATATGCATGAAAAATTCAATTTAAGATCATATAAATAGATTTGTCCTCTTTTTGTTCGTTGATCGATAAATTCTCCGCAAAAAGTAGATTAACAGTATCAAGCATCCGTGTGAATAAAAATCGGAGTAAAATCAAATGCAAATTATATGAAATCTTCTTTATTTATCCGTTTTCCTTTTACACTTCTATGATTTCCGTTCAGATTGCAGGTCATCGACTTGAATCAGGTCACTAATTCTTTCGGTTGTATGCATCCTATTCAAATAAATATTTTATTTTGCAAAAAGAGCAAAATAATATTCAGCTCAGGTGAGTAATTTTTTATCAAGAGATAGAAGACGTCAAAAATAAAAAAATGAGAATATATTCTATGATTAATGTCTAATATAAAAGCAAATGAATAAGTAATAAAAATAATAAAATTAAAACAACGATTGTACACATAAAAGAGAGGTTTTTTTTGATGATACTGATATATCATAAGAAGATTTTATATCATATATTGTTGTTATTGATGTTATTGTTTGTTTGTTTGTTGTTTTGTGTTCCGACGCGACTTGGTCAAGGCTTTCATATTTAGAACTTTCTTTACGCTTAAATTCTTATGGCTCATGAATAAGGTTAATAAGTGTATTTGATTTCTTCAATAAACCTGTATCTCTAAGAAACAGTCTTAAATGAAAATATACATTTTTACCTTCCGTCACCTTTAGGTAAGGAAGGTATTGTCTTTGGTCAAAAAATTCGATGATGAGTTTTTAATGAATAAGCACGTTTTAGGGTCCCTAGAATACGATTTTACTCTTTTTACGATGATGTCTGTGTATGTATGTATGAATGGATGTATGTATGTGTGTGTGTGTGACGATTTTTTTGCACAACTCCAATACCACTTTTCCAAAAATTATAATTTTTGCGTATTCCTTTTCTTTAAATCTATATGAAGAGCTGATTAGATTTTGGTTATAATTGGTCGACCGGAAGTAATCTAATTTGAAGATTTTTCTTGAAAAAATGCTGTTAAATATCACTTTATCACATTTAATGTTATTATAAATATTTAAGATTATTTTATTCTCATATTCAGTAGATATAGAGTTAAAAAATATAAAGAAACTAAATTTCACAAAGCAGCCACCTGTGCTATAAACATGGAAACATCTACTACGTTAAGAAAATTCTGATTGACAAATGTCAGTTTCAAAGTGCAATTTACATAATATGTTTGAGTTATAATTTTACTGGAAATATATAGAATCTTACAAGAAACTTTCTGTATTGAATTTGCACAAAATACATAGAACTGACTGAAGGTAATGTACTGGAAATATGGAATCATTTGCAAAAAAATCTTTATTATTATTATTATTATTATTATTATTAATACTTTATTTCCAGCGATATAATTAATACATATGGAAAAATGTCAAGAATACAAATTTAGGATGAGGATAGGAAGGACGTACGATATACAGTCATTTTCCTTGGTCATGTGTATTGAAAAATTCTTCTAAATTGTAAAAGGATTTTTCTAATAAATATTTTTTTAATTTTGTATTAAATGTATTATAGTTTTGTAATGTTTAGTGTAAGGAATTCTTTTATAAATGTCACTGTGTGGAATTTGTACAAAATACATAGAACTGACGGAAGGTAATGTGCTGGCCACATCATTTTTTTATCAGTTACCCCGGTAAAAATGAACATCATCTTTTAATAATACACAGAATTTGTTATTGACACATAAAAATAATAATTCAGCAATAGAAATGTAAAACAGTAAATACTTACTTATGCTACTAGTGATTAAAAACTTATTTTATCAACAGGCAGAAAATTTGAAGGAAAATACAGGGTGTGCAGGATAACCTGTCCTTCATGGGGATCTCGATAACTAAAAAATACGAAATTGCTTAAGTTACCTCCTTAGGAGACCGTTTTAATGGTATTTTGTTATGCGCAAAAAAATCATTGCATCTACCAAAGATATTAATGTATACACTGGATTGCTAACTTGTATGTTGTGCACGTAGTCACCTGTGAGGCAAGCAACTGGAAGGCAGCCATTTGCAGAAAAGGCAAAATACGCGTTAAATTTAAAATTACACAATAGAAACAAATTGTAAATGGAATGAATTAACATTTTTTTTATATTTATTGCGTATATTTTAAAAATTATAGTTATTATTTTAATAATATAATATATATATATATATATATATATATATATATATATATATATATATATATATATATATATACCGGGTGTCTTGGGCCGACCGACACATGGGCGATTAACATGTAAAATTAGTTAATTGTGAATAGTATCTCCCCAGTGCAAGATATTAAGATGAAATTTTGCATGCTTATCCGGGGATACTATTTCTATGGATTTCAATTCAAATCAGTCAATTTACAAGTGTAATATTAGAATAAATTAAGAAAAATTGTAGAAGTACCATGAATGTTATTCATATCTTGAAAATAATAGTATCTAAGCAACAGCTCTGATAGAGTAGGGGTAACGTTCACAATTTAGAGAGTCGGGTTCGAAACCAACCGACAGCAATATTTATTTTTTAATTTTTTCTTTTCAAAATAATTTTTATTATTAATATGTTTTTAATCTTTTATTAATATTTAATTTAATAAAGTGGATACATTGTACGTAACAAGATTTATTTATTTAAAAAATATTTTATTATTTGCTTTATTGGTTTATTATAAATTAAATTTCTTCAAATTATAGTTAGCCCTGACGAAAACAAAAAAACGAGAACATTTGATTTGAATAATCAAACGTCAAATGCAGATTTGTATTGTACTATCTTTATTTGTTGCTAGTGTTATTTAAATAATATGGATTTAACTACAAAAGATAAAATTCGTATTGTGAAATTATTTCACATTGGTAATAGCCTACAGCAAACTGCTGATGTATTTTCTGCCGAAAATCCAGAAAAAGTAGTTAATAAATCCCGTGTAAGGCGTATTATTAACAGATTTGAAGAAACTGGGTGTGTTGCTAATCACACAAAGCAGGAAATACAACCAATTGAAAATGAATTTGAAGAAATAATAATTGCACGGGTTGAAGTGGAGCCTACTATTAGTTTAAGAAGTTTACAAATGGAATGTGGAATAAGTAGAACAAAAATTGCTAGAATACTTAAGAAAAATGGATTTAGAAGTTACAAAGTAGGTAACCATCAAGAATTGCGAGACGGCGACGAAGAAAGAAGAGCAACTTATTGTGAAACAATTATGGATAAAGCCAATGAAAACAGAAACTTTTTGTATTCCCTCTGTTATACCGATGAATGCAGATTTACTCTTCATAACGAACCGAATGTGCAAAACTTTCGCCACTGGTCAAAAGATAAACCAACTCTTCAAAATTTATCAAGAACACAATATCCCCAGAAGGTTAATGTTTGGGCGGGAATTTTGGGATCACACATTATTGGACCATATTTTATTGAAGGGACATTGAACGGTCCAAAATATTTAGATTTATTGGAAACAGTAGTTGGGCCTAGACTTACAGAATTAAATATGGAGAGGATATGGTTTCAACAGGATGAGTGTCCAGCGCATAACGTGCAAATTGTCAAAGAATATTTGGACAATTCATTTCCAGATTCTTGGATTGATTTAAATGGACCAATTAATTGGCCGGCAAGGTCTCCTGATCTAAGCCCCTTAGATTTTTTTCTTTGGGGTCATTTAAAATCAAAAATTTACGGCCATTATGAATTGACCACTTTAGAAGACCTGAAAGCGGCAATAAGGAATGAATGTAGGCTTATTTCTAATCGACAGCTAAGCAACGTGAGACAGCAATGTTACGATCGTCTCGGATTTTGCTTAGCGCAAAACGGCGGCCATTTTGAATATTTATTATAATTTTTAAATTTTAATGTTGTAATTAGTAGGTATGATTTAATATTTTTTAAATAAATAAATCTTGTTACGTACAATGTATCCACTTTATTAAATTAAATATTAATAAAAGATTAAAAACATACTAATAATAAAAATTATTTTGAAAAGAAAAAATTAAAAAATAAATATTGCTGTCGGTTGGTTTCGAACCCGACTCTCTAAATTGTGAAGCGCGCACGTTACCCCTACTCTATCATAGGTGTTGCTTAGATACTATTATTTTCAAGATATGAATAACATTCATGGTACTTCTACAATTTTTCTTAATTTATTCTAATATTACACTTGTAAATTGACTGATTTGAATTGAAATCCATAGAAATAGTATCCCCGGATAAGCATGCAAAATTTTATCTTAATATCTTGCACTGGGGAGATACTATTCACAATTAACTAATTTTACATGTTAATCGCCCATGTGTCGGTCGGCCTAAGACACCCGGTATATATATATATATATATATATATATATATATATATATATATATATATATATATATATATATATATATATATATATATATATATTACATATATAGCAAATTCACAATAATATAGGACTATGAATTTAAAAATAGTATTTGCTTATTAAAAACATGCCTTATGAATATATGGTAGAAAATTTAGAAATACAGAAAGTGCCGAGTCTGGTTTTAATCTTCTTATATATGTTCCAGGCCTTTTCAAATAATCAGTTTCAAGAAAATGATCATTGCAAATTTTTGATGCCTTTGTAGGTGTGAAATCTTTTCTTTTTATGGCATTTATCCACAATCGTAATATACCACTATAATTTAAAGGAAATCTGTAAAATATTTAAAACAATAGTATGAATAAATATGTATATATATATATATATATATATATATATATATATATATATATATATATATATATATATATATATATATATATATATATATATATATGAACAATAATACTTGAAAAATTGCCAAGGGTTATCCTTGCTATGTCTTTTTGTGCACCTAAAAGCACTACAAGAAGAGGGCATATTGCTTTTTGTTATGGAAATATCTCACTTAAAGTATTTATTCACTAAGAACACAACACAAACACCACTTTATTTAAGAAAACTACCATATAATGCAACAATAGACCAACGAACGTTTGACGTTTTGCCTTTTCTCCAAATGGCGCCGTACCCCCGCCACTTGCCTCACTTGTTAAACGTATGTCAGCTATCCAGTGTTTTATTAAAACATCCTTGGCAACAACCTTTGTTTTTAACCAATAAATTGAATAAATGTCAAATTTTCACAGTTTGAAACAAATGAACAGACATAGTAAACATCGTTGGAAAGCTACAAAAATTATCTTTTCAATGGTGTAACTTTCCAATATGGCGTCCATATAAAAATTAAAACTTAGAGATGATAACTCGAAAGCCAACAGTGATAAAAAAAATAAATTGAGCATCGCCATTCGAAAAAACATAAAAAGTGCATTAAATTTTCGCCTATATCTAGTGACTTACGCATTTTTTCTCAAATAACAAAACACCATTTAAATGTGCTCCTAATGGGGCATCTTTTGTCTCTTATAATTTTCGAGATCCCCATGTTGGACAAATTATTCTGGACACCTATATATTCTACCACGAGCTACGTTCCGGCGAGTGGAAGAAAGAACAAGTAGGTAGGTAGAATACGTGGATATTTAGCCTTCTGTAACAAGTGTTTTATATCTTTATTTCGACTTTCATTTACATTACTTTTTTTTATAAAAATTAGTTGACAATTTCTATTAAGAGAAATTTTTGGTAAAATTAGTTAGATTAGTGTCAATGATTGCTGTTCTTTTTTTTTTGTTGCCTAGATATTTTGTATATTTATTGTAGTCATATCAGTCACAAATAACCAAAAATTGTTTAAGAATTAAATAAATAAAATAAATAAATATATCATCATGGCATATTACCCATTGCTGGGTGTGCCAATCTGCTTTGTACGCAGATTTCAGTAATGATGATGAAATCTGTTTAAGAATTAACCTTATTCTAATATCAATAAGCGTACTAAAATATGTTACTCTAATTCCGAAACAGAGAAAAAGAATACCGGCTACCTAACTGTTGCTTTAAACCGCTAAAAATTGGAAAATATTATTTGCTGATTGACCTTAAAAGTCCGATTTTTTGACAACTAACAGTCTGTAAAATATCACTTTTACTCTTCAGGCAGTAGAAATATTTTTACTACCTATTGTACTATTGTACAACCGTTCAACAAACGCATAGCAACAAAATTTGACGGCGATAACTTTCAAAATAGTTATTAAAAATAATCAGTAAATTATTATTAAATCTAAAATCCCCAAAAAAACGGTACTAAACAGATTTACAGCTTCAGCAGCATTCATTGAAACGGCGGCATGTACTGGTATTTTAGTGCGTAGTTAAACAAATAACTGTTTACGTACTAAATTAGATCTAAAGATTTCAGCAAAAATAATTCTTCTTTCCCGGATTAGAAATGCACATCTAGTTACATATGGAAAGTAGAAAGTGTACCACATAATAAATATTATTATATTTAATTAAAATACTGCATATTGAATATTTTTACGCCTTTGCGTATCAAGTTTCTAATTAATTGTTACAAATAAAGCATGTAAACTAGAGAAATTTTTATATCATTACCACTAAACCTTGATAATTGCTTACATGTATACTACAATTAACATACTGTAGAATTTAATCTTATTTGTTCTTTATTTACCATGTTACCATATAATAATTACAAGTTGTAGGACGTAATAATTACCACAATTATTTAATTATTTACAATTTAATTCTCTGGTAGAGCCATCTTTTAACATCTCTACAAAGTTTAAAGTTGTTGTTTCTACGAGCTTGTTTCAACGGTATCTTTGTAACCTGGTTTTGCAGAAACTCTTACACTAGAGAAGTAGATGGCAGCATAGTAGAATTTCGAACTAATATAGATTGCTCCATATAACTATAGACACGTATATTGGCGACTAAAATTAACGTGAATCCCTCAAGCGGACGATATTTGCAACTCTTGAAAATGGTATTCTGTTATTCAACTATACAGTAAATATATACAGTGCATTGGATTCCTTGCCGGTTTCTTGTTTGTCTTTTTGTTTTAAAGTACATATAAATTACTTTGTAATATGAGCAAAGAACGAAAAAATATTAACAACGTCAATTGCTGCGTTTATGGCCGTTATTCTCGGGGTAGTAAGAAATTATCTGTCCCAAAAATTGGTGAAAGGAAGAGTGGCATCCAAAATAAATTTGGTCAAATCGACAAAAAAGAGGGCTGGATTTGAAAAATACGAACTGGAAACAAGTGACGAATCATAAGAGAATAACAAAACTGAATGGTAGCATGCAATATATTTCTTACACTTGTAATTAAAACAATTTGAAAGATACTTGACATTAGTTCCATTTTAATTTTCTTAACTAAGTAAAGTAAATACATATTTATTTAACATCCATAAATAATATATGGTACTATTTTACTATCTTGTACAAAATATTAAGACAGGTGTAATGTGTTTGCACTGGCCACTATGGCCAGCCATACAAGAGCATTTTGTAATCAATTGTAAATTTTGAGTTCTTCTAATCTCATGAGGATGTGACGTTAGTGCACTTGTTTAACACAGCCCAGATTTTTTTTAGTCTGTAGCACTATGTTCATTAACGCCACATAAAAATAACAACCCACGTTTCAACAACTCTCCCTTTTCTATAAAACTTCGAGAAGAATTTGTTGCCTCCAAATAAGTAAACATTTCCTTAGAAATAAGTTTAAGATAATTTTCTTCGAATGTCATTATAAGTACGTACACAAAATTATTACTAACACTATTTATATAAAGTTTAATGAATTTGTTAGTATACTCCAAAACGAATGTTGGTTGTACAATGTTTCTGTATGCGATCTTATAGCACAATAGTGTTTTTTGATCTGTGCACAATACCATTTTCGGAGCACGTGAATGCTGCAACACTAGCGCCGCCATCGGTAGTTTCAGTCGCCAATACGGGCTTTTGTAGGGGCGAACGGCCTGTGGTCCAGGGAAAAGGGACTGTGCCCCTATAAGTTGTTATGTTGGTTGCATAAAAGAAAATATTTATTTGAAACATTAAATATTATTCCGTTACAATTAATATAAAAATGAAATTTATATTATAAGTTATTATTATATTATTATTGTATTTTTGTTTAACTATTGTAATGAGTAAAAACATTTAATTAAATTAATTTTGATCAGATCTAATGCAATGACATCAATTTTAATAAATCGTTAAGAGATAACTTTTTTTTTTAATATAAGAAAATTATTAACAGTCTAAATTGGATTATGTTAAATTACAGTTCCGTAACACAAATTTCTATAAAAACAGTATGTATTTGAATAAAAATATCCTTTTATTTTACGTTTTATGTCCTACAAGTGAAAAGTAATAGATGCATCCTTTTTCTCTTTCTAGAGGAGCTACACACGAGCGAACCATGATTGTTACTTTCATTTATTATAAATGTTTTTGTAACAAATTAAAAACAAACAAATAATCACAAAAACACAAATAAATACAATTGAACACCATAAAAAATATTAAATAAATACAAATAAACACTAAAAAATCTGGTGTGGCCAACACAATACCTACCGCCATTTACAAACCGCGTCACAAAAAATAAGCTAATCCTTATTTTTGGATTAACGAAATTTAATCTAATTTTAGAAGTTTATTTCTTAAAATATAGTCTAATCTAATCCAAGTAAGTACCTTTTTTGATAATAAAATGAAGACTAAATTTTGAATACTGAGAGAAGATAGAATAGAATTCACAAATCAAAAAATGAGGATTAGCTTAAACTTTTTTGCGAATCGTTAATTTTTATAATTCTAAATACATGTCTACATATTTACTTACGCTGGATACTAAATTGATTTCCTTTCCTATTGTTCTATTTATTTTTTCCTTTTTAAAACGTTACTATTATTAATTTGAAATGATTAGTTTTTTGACAGTGACATTTATCTGTCAGTTACATACATTTGAATAACTGCGAAACCAAGAAGTATTGTTTGTTTAAAGCGTAGGCTACGGGATTTGAATTATAGATATTTTATAAATTTATCCATAAAATATATAGAAAAAGTATTGATGCGAATCTGTAGAAAATTTAATAACGTTTAATTTTTATAACATTAATTCGAAGAAAAACTATTTATTTCTGGTTATCCAATTTACACAACAATCTAATAGAATAATAAAAATAATAGAAAAACACACACACACACACGCACACATACTCACATACACACATACACACACATACACACACATACACACACATACACACACATACACACACATACACACACATACACACACATACACACACATACACACACATACACACACACACAGACACACACAGACACACACAGACACACACAGGCACACACAGACACACACAGGCACACACAGACACACACAGACACACACAGACACACACAGACACACACAGACACACACAGACACACACACACACACAGACACACACAGACACACACACACAGACACACACACACACAGACACACACACACACAGACACACACACACAGACACACACACACACACACACACACACACACACACACACACACACACACACACACAGACACACACAGACACACACAGACACACACAGACACACACAGACACACACAGACACACACACACAGACACACACAGACACACACAGACACACACACACAGACACACACACACACACACACACACACACACACACACACACACACAGACACACACACACACACACACACACACAGACACACACACACACACACACACACACACACACACACACACACACACACACACACACACACACACACACACACACACACACACACACACACACACACACACACACACACACACACACACACACACACACACACACACACACACACACACACACACACACACACACACACACACACACACACACACACACACACATCATCGTGAAAATGTTAAAATTGGATTCTATAGGGACCTTAAAACGTGCTCATTTACCAAAATCTTCACATGCGAATTTTAACACAATCCCTATACCTCCCTTACCAAGGGTAGCGGGAGGTAAAAAAGACCAAACACAAATCTACAATTAAACACACAGAAGTATTATGATCAAAATGATATAAACGAAATGGCTAAGTACACCACGTCTCTTGTATTTACTGGAAGTAAGCAACCAACATAACGACCTATAGGGACACATTCCCCTTTCCCCGGGAACAGGTCGTTCGCTTCATAACATTGTATACCCCAGCATAGGCGATTACGTGCATGTAATTACGAGTACATGGTCGAAGTACACGAAAGATAACTATTCAGTCATTTGTAAGCGGCTTTAGAATGACGTTGAATAGTCAACTATCGCGAAATAAACATACCTATTTTAAATTCTACTATGCTGCCATCTACTTCTTTAGTATAAGAGTACCTGCAAAACCAGCTTACGAAGTTACCGCTGAAAGAAGACCGAAAGAGCTACAACTTCAATTTTCGCACAGATGTTGAGAGATGGCTCTCCTCTTGAGTAATTTGACTTCTGTTTCTAGATTTTAATTGTAAATCTTTGAACTATTATTATAAATAATATAAGATAAAGATATTAATAAATTACATTATTTAACACTACAATTTACACCAAACTATCTGATACGCGCGGGCTTCGCAACAGCGAGCCAATTTACATTTTAACCCCACAACATGATTTTAATGTTAATTTGAAAATATTTCAACAATTCAGGATTTATAAGCCCCCAAAAATGCATGATTACACGTTTGTTCTTGGTCAAAAACGTGAAATTAATAATGTTTCAACATGATGATAAAGGTAGTATTTATTTTTGCAAAAATTTTACTTTAGAGGGTTCATTTATATATTTCCGGTATAAAAAAGGTTAAATATACAGTTAAAAACTCTTCAAACTCGGGTTCAAAAATTGTACATTTTTGACTAAAAATGTTAGGTTAAAAACGGTCACACGATTTCAGTTAAGGGCGGGTTTCAAAAACAGCGACATGAAGTCATATCGGCCAGGCTATGAACTATTTCACTTTTATTAAGAAAATTGACCAAGAGAGGGCTGTACGTCGGTTCTGTTCTGTACTATAAGAGGTTCATTTCTGAGATGGATGGATGAATTCAAATGAAGTGACCAGGTAAAGACACCCTGGGTTTGGGATTTTATGACTGGGCTATCATAGCCGGTAACAAACAGTCACAACTGCATATTTTTCTGGAGATTTTTCAAGTATTCAACTTTTAATGTTTAAATTTCAAGCAAAATAGTTTTTTTCTCTTATTTATAAAATTCACTACGAATATATTATTCAATTTTATTTTTGTATAGGCCATCATTATAATTTCGAGAACTACTCGTATACACAGAAAATAAATTGTACGTGTTTTTATAACAATTATTGTAAAAACGCTAACTACAATTTGTAGCACAAATAGGAAGGGAGAGCTAGATTGCTGTTTATTGTTATTGTAGTACCTATCTATATATTATTGTAGTAGTTATTCATACAATAACAAACACTAATCAGTAAAGTATGAATTATTATTTCATATTAAAGTTTATAGCTATTTGTGTATTAAGAGCGCAAAATGGGACATTGTCGATTGAGAGGTTGTTGCCGCGCGACGCAGGAGCGAGGCATTCTCTCGAAATCGACAATGTCCATTTGCGCTCGAAACACACACAAGATTTTTTCTACAGTCACCACAATGGGGTCTTCCACCATAACAAAAATTTGTTTTTTATTTATTTTTTACTTATCGGTATTTTCCATTCTTCTTGAGCTATTGCTTCAATCTAATCTAAGCATTTTATATTTTCGTTTTTGTAAATGAATGCCTTATTTTATTTTCACAGCAGTGCGGCATTTTGTTTGTTTATGTAACATACTGACAAAAATGTTATATGTCAGATTGACTTGTTAAGTGGGTAATGTGTAACTACAGTGTCATTAATTCCTGACTAAACGTTTCCATTAAGAATGTAGCCAAGTAACATTTCTCAACATTGTATAGTTAGAAATTTGAGGAGCCAGCGTTTTTCTACTTTGTCGCTCTAGAGCGGCAAAATGATATTTTGCGTTGACAAAAGAGAGCGCAAATGGCTACTTTGTATATAGACTGTAGAAAAATATTTTTGTAGAAGATAATCCTATTCTATTGTACCAATTTTTATGCTATTATTTCAGAATTTTCAGTATTTCCACCACGAATTTTCAAAACGCGAAATGCAAATTTCATATTTTAAATGAGAACATATATTTTTTATTTGCTACAAGGGCAACTAAACATATGCAAAAAAAATGCTATTTCATAGTGTTTACAAGCCCGGATAAACCTCTTTTTATTGAGGAAATATATAGAGATGAGGAAATGTGGGAAAACATTATGCTGCCCAAATTAGAATTTTTTTATTTAAATTGCATTTTGCCCGAAATAGTCATGGGGAATAGATTTAAATTTCAAAAATGTGTTGATCCCCATTATATAATCGAAGCTAAAAAAATGAAAGAGCAGGGCAAAAACTCATAAATTACATTTTATTAATATTCAACACTTTTTTAAATTTTTAATAATTCTCTGTTCACTGTGATGATGGCAAAATCATTAGTTTGAAAAGCCAACTGAGTGAAAAATATGAAATTATTATAATAAATTATACTTAATTTGGCCAAGGTTATTTCGAATTTTAAATGGCACAAAAATTGACTCGTCCCCACAGCTATTAACAGATTTTCCAGGAAAAACGTAATAAATTATAAACCAAAATTTCGCATTACAGACTTTTCTATTTATTGGAACAACAAATTAGATTTTGTTTACAAATGATCAACCGAAAGTGATACTTTACTTACAACTCATTGCTACTTTAAACATGCAACATCAGATTTCTTTTAATTTCTATAAGAATTTATTTAGTGTTCTATGATTTTTCATATGTATATTTTATACTGAAAAGTGTCATGATAATTATTTTTTTGTTTTTTAATTAATTTGTGATTCCGTTTCAAAATATAGAAATTATAAATGTATTTCAAATGCCTGTTTAATAAAAATTTATACAGATTTGCATTGTACTTCGAAGGGTCGTAGATTATAATAGGAGTAAAATTTATGACGGGCAAAAACGTCAAAACCAGGTATAAATTTTAATCTTACAAATACTTGAATGATTTGAACTGCATTACCGACAGTGACGCCGCCTGTAGTTCTGACATCTATGAGAAATAGCGTGAACTGTTTTCGAGCGCGCTGCTATTGAAATGTTCCTATTTGGGCAACATTTTCTTTTAAGTGCAGGACAAAATCTACGTAATTTTTTATTAACATTTATGTATATCTGGTAACAATATGAAGAAAATTACTTCCTAATTGTATTTTGGTTTAATAATTTTATTATATACATGACTTACGAGTGATTTTATTAATAAATATTATATATATTTTCAACTAATATTAATTAGGAAGTAAATAATAAATTCATATATACATTATTTTAGTTTTGGTATGCATTTTTCAATTAAAAACTATAAAAGCACTTAAAAGAAAATTGAATTTTTTGCTTATGCAACCTGCATTATTGAAACCCCGCCTTAATGATAGTGTTAATTTCTGCAAAAACGAATTCTGGAGGCTCGATTTGATATATCATTTTTTTTTAAATGTCAAAAGGGACATAGGGGTGGCGGAAAATAATATAGAAATTTTGAAAAAAAAATTGCTCCCAAAAAATGTATTTTATTTTCCTCACAACTCGTCAACGGGTTAAATTATTTTCAAATAACACTAAATTCGTGTTCTACGGGGTTTAAAATATAAATTAACTCAATTCCAAATCTTAAAACCGTCTGAACAAAGTTTTATTTAAATATTTCTAAAATGACGCCCCTTGCATATTTTTCGCATTTTTTCAAAAACTTTAAAACTTTTATTTGGTTATGAATTCGATTGAAATTTATAGGCAACATATAAAATTAACTGAAAATCATTTATTTATACTTGGAATTTGTTGAAAATGCTGATTTTTTTAATGATAATATTTGATTGACAACAGAAAAATATAGTTTTGACATCTCGCTCTCGAAACTAATGCCAATGCTTTTCTTATGTAAACTTATGGGTCAATTCTATTCTCATCTATAAAATTTACACTTTTGTAAATATGTAAAAAAGTGACAAACACATCTATTTTTGTTGATTAATGTAAACTATATTTTATTTAAGAGCAGCAGTTTAGTTGCGATTTTGTTCATTATTTACAGATTTACAGATCTGTAACATTTATAGATATGAACAGAATATACCCATTAATTATAAAAAAAAAACTATGCAATATTTTGAACTTTAACAACTTTTACAACATGTCCTAAAGCTGAAAGAATATCTAATCTAATCCAAGTAACTACCTTTTTTGATAATAAAATGAAGATTAAATTTTAAATACCGGGATAGAATAGACCTTTTCAATTTAAAGAGATAGAAGATATGCGCAATGGGGAACTACGCATAGTAAGAACAACTGAGATCTATGGCCATATTTTCACTGAGAACACAGGTATTTTAATGACTGCAGTACTTTTGACGTTTTGTTTAACAGCCCAACTGGCAGTTGCTCGCGCCATTTTCTTGCTATTTGCAGCGATATAAAGAGATAGCCGTTAAATTGAAAAGGTCAATAGAATTCACTAATCCAAAAATGAGGATTAGCTTAAACTTTTTTTGCGAATCTTTAATTTTTATTAATCTAAATACATACCTACCTACATATTTACTTATGCTGGAAACTGTACTTATTTCCTTTCCGATTGTTCTATTTACTTTTTTCTTTTTAAAATTTTACTATTATTAATTTGAAATGATTAGTTCTTTGACAATGACATTTATCTGTCAGTTGCATATATTTGAATAACTGCGAAACCAAGAAGTTTTGTTTGTTAAAAGCGTAAAATATGTACAAAAAGTATTAATGCAAATCTGTAGAAAATTTAATAGTCTTTAATTTTTATAATAACATTAATCCCGAAAAAATAACATTTGAAGGTATTTTTGGGAAAAAAACTATTTTGAGCTTCAAGTAAAGTGCCTATTCCGGTTGTCCGATTTACACCAAAATCTAATGGGCTCTTTCCATAATAGAAAAACGTCGAAATACAAGGTTTAAAATGTTTGTGAGTGATAGTATTTGAGTTAGAGTGGAGGAACCACACATAAATATACACACACATACACACAGACATCATGGTGAAAATGTTAAAATTGGATTGTAAGGACGTTGAAACGTGGTCATTTACCAAAATCTCGATATTCGATTTTTAGCACGATCCCTATACCTCCCTTACCAAGGTAGCGGGAGGTAAAAAGCTTCAAATAAAGTTGTAGGGCATAAAATTCTGAATCTGAATCAATAAGCAAAATTCAGATTATATCAAAAATATTAAAAAAGTAGACTGCTAGGCACGCCGCCTTGGACGGTCTTCATAGGTTATGCCGACTACGATCGGTCCAACAATCTCCTACAACCTACACATAATATTTTTCTTCTTAAATGAATTTGGTTACGGCCCAGATTTTACGGTTTGTTAAAACATAATACTCGTATTTATTCTTAAATCTGAAATTTAATCGAATCCATTTATCTTTAAATCTATTTCGTGATGAACCTAATTTCACATCTGATCAAAATATAACACTGCGCAATATATAATTCTAGAAATCGACATCTAATAGAAATCTATGTTGTTTATTTTAAAAAATAATTAGGTTAATTTTTGTTTACAGATGGTACATTTGTAAACAAAATTCTTCATGACGTCAAAAAATAAATATGTAAACTCAAATGAATAATGTAATCAACAAAATTATATTGTCCGTATAAAAATAGAATAAATAGTTTTAAGTGTGTAATGTAGTAGTATTCAAGATTACTACGTGTAATTGTGTAATTTGAACCTGTACGTCGTATAAGTAAAGCCATATGCATACTATTAGGCGTTTTTGCAATAACGGAATATTTTATTGCAATTTATTTCAGATCTGACTTGTAATAAAACAATAATTAAATAATAATTCTAAATGATACTTATAAAGTAATTTTTGATCAATCAATAAACACTGTTTTATTTGGTTATAAATTTGTTCAGATAAGTAAGCCATTAAATTAATTTAAGCTTAATTCATAAACTTATTCATTTATAGTCAGTTACATAAATACATACATACATAAAATAACGCATTTTCCACTTTGTGGGTTAGCACAAACCCGAAACAACAATAATAATAATAACATCAACCACAAAAATAATCACTCTGTCTTTCAACAACATTCTTACTAACCTGACATCATACAACAAATATTCCTCACTCTTAACATATTAAAGTGACCGATTTTCTTTAGCGAAATACCGCAACCGGACCACAATAATAGTTACGAAACAATCATCTTTCGCCACACATTCCTGTCTAAGCACACTTCTTTCGCCTCAGCCACATTCATAATCGCATTCATACACGCTCTTCTTCTCTTCCCACTAGTAATCTTTCTCTCTTTTAACACCTTGTCCATCACATCCATTCACTTACACACTGGACGGCCACACAATCGAACACCCTCAACTACACCAAGATATATACGCTTTACATGCCGTTCACTCTTCATTGTCTCCACATGACCAAACCATCTCAACTGGCTCATTCCTACTCTCTTAACAACATTCTTCCTAACCATACATTCTTCATACACCAAATTATTCCTCACGCGATCTCGTCTTACATACCATGTAAATACCTCATTTCCACGGCAGTCACTCTCTTCCATTAGCACATAGCCTAAATTTTAAGTGATCCATATGTATGGGAGTTTCACAAAAATACGATTGTATTATATCAGGAGTTACAGCCAATATTCTTTTACCACACGTATGTAAAGTTGCATTATACAGCAATTTGCACGAGCGCCTCTACCGGCGGTTGTTATGGTTACGTCATTCCAATATTCCAAACAAACAACTGCCATCAGCCATTTAGAGTACATATTCAAAAATGTAAATCATGTAAACATTATAAACGTCAATTTTTTATAGTTTTAATATTGTTTTTAATTTGAAATATGAGATTGATAGAATGAGAAATATTCGTTTTTATACATTTCGACAAGTTATCAAAAATGTTGAGAAATGTAAACTGTGGATTAAACGTTAAGCCGGGTTTATGCAGCAATATCATAGTCATTGTCATAGTTGTAGTCTTAGTATTGAGAATTAAAATACGTTTTTATAATAGATCTGTTTATGCAACATTGTCATAGTCATAGTCGGTATCATAAACATAATCACAGAATTGGATTAATTTTAATTTTAAGACTATGACTATGACGACTTAAAATCTGCGCATGCCCGAGAACTGTCAGAATTAGAAAATAACCTCTATTTTAATTGTGATGTTGTTTATTTGAACAAAATAGCAACAACTAATTTTTCTATAGTATTTGTTAACATACATATCTATATTACTATATTTAGTTATTCGGCAAATATAATATTTAAGTAATTGAGTTTAGAAAGTGACAAATTAATAGTCACGTCAAAAATGCTGCATAAACGGCCAAACTGTTCTTATGACTATAGCTGATATGATTATGATAGTGACTATGTTATTGCTGCATAAACCCTGCTTTACGGTCGTAGTGACATCATTAAATAAAATAAATAGAAATAAATATGTTTACACACATTTTCTGGTTTTAAACTAATTTTTACTAAACACAACGAACGAACAGAACAAGCAAACAGAATGCCAGATATAGTACTATGGAGAGAGACGTAAGGCAACGAGCGGAGATTTGTTTGGACTAGTCTTGTCTTGATAATAATTTCTTGTCTCGGCTTGATTTTCAAGACAAGAAAATAAAATTTCTTGTCTTGCTCATTTCTTGGCGACGTAATTCTTGTCTTGTTTCAAGAATTCTTGATATTTCTTGTTTCTTGACATTTTAGGGGAATCCCTTTTTTATCGATTACTAGCTGTTGCTTATTGATTATTTATTTTTTGTGTTATTTCGATATTCCGTGCTTCTTATTTAAAACAATGAGTGTTCAAACAAAAATAAATCAGATTCGGAATCGGTTTTATCATTTCTCCCTCTCAAATCTAATAAAAATATGATGTGGTCGGCACAGCACAATACCTCTCGTCATTTAATTTTTGTTACACATTCGTATCTTGTGATAAATGCTAATAAATTTCACAATTTAGTAATAGTATTTTTTGTTAAAAGTGTGGAAAAGAGTGATTCCGAAACGAATACAAGTTTCGGATTCACGTTTCGCACATGTGTTGTAAATAATATTTTTCTGCAAAATTGAACGAACTTTCAATTAAAATAAAAAAATCTTGTGACCAGCAAATTATCATCAGTCAGTTCTATGTATTTTGTTCAAATTTCATACAGAAAGTTCCTTGCAAAAGATTCCATTTCTTGTACAGCGTGTCCCATTTTCGATGTTTTTTTAAGGTATCTCGGGTAATATTATTGATAGAGCAAAACCGATTGCACATTGCAGGGTCAACTTTTCGAGAAAAGGCACCACAGGAATTTTCCATCTTCTTTTGTTTCTGAGGTACAGGCAAAAACTCGTTTTTGCTTATTTTGGAAATATATCACATATTTATTATGATAGTTAGAGAAAAAATGTATTTACAAAATTTTTACCGTTTTTTTAAACAATAAAATACCGTAATTAGATTTTTTGAAAACTGAATAATTCTCGATTTTTTAAATGGGAACCTAGGTTGAACATAGTCTCATCTTTTTGCTTATTTTATAAGCTTTTTAATGATATATAACAAGTCTACATTCTTTTGTTTTAAACATTAATAAATGACGAATTAATTTATTGAGGTGAAAATATTGGAAATTATTAAGAACAAATGAAAAAATTTATTACAAATCATCATATGTTTATTTTGATTCAATTAATTATGTTCTCAAAATTATTCTTAACCATTATTTTCGGGTTAGTTAAATTACTATTTATCGACGTTACAGATGGCTTTGACACAATCCAAAAAAAAATTTTTAATATGCTTTTGAAGTAAATCAATTGAAAAAATCTGATGTGGCCAGCACATTACCTTCCGTCAGCTCTATGTATTTTGTACAAATTTCATACGGATAGTTCCTTGCTTAATTAAATATTCTATTTCTTGTACATTACCTTCCGGCCGTTGCATGTATTTTATGCAAATTTCATACAGAAAATTATTATTTTGTGACGTTTTCTATATACAGTGTAATGTATCTGCAGAAATAAAAGATTTATTATTATTATTATTATTATTATTATTATTATTATTATTATTATTATTTCTTGTACATTACCTTAAAGCAGTCGTATGTATTTTATACAAATTCCATACAGAAAGCAAAAGATCCTATACCTATTTCCAGTAAAATTATAAGACAAACACACTATGTCAATTTCACTTGACATTGACAACTTTCAATCAAAATTTTCTTAATATAGTAGCTGTTTCCACAGCTATGGCTATTTTATGAAATTTAATTTCTTTATAATTTTTTAACTCTATATCCATTTAATATTAGGTATAAAATGCAGTCAAACCGTATAGAAAATAAAATATTCTTTAATATTTATAATAACATTAAATGTGAAAAAATGATATTTAACATAGTTTTTTCAAGAAAAATTGTTAAAATCTTCAAATGAGGGTACTTCCGGTTGTCCAATTCTAACCAAAATCAAATCAGCTCTTCGCATGGATGTAACGAAGAGAAATACGAAAGAATTATAATTTTTAGAATTGTAGTATGGAAGTTATCGTAGACGAAAATTTTGTTACACACAGACACACACACACACACACACACGCACGCACGCACGCACGCACGCACGCACGCACGCACGCACGCACGCACGCACGCACGCACGCACGCACGCACGCACGCACGCACGCACGCACGCACGCACGCACGCACGCACGCACGCACGCACGCACGCACGCACGCACGCACGCACGCACGCACACACACACACACACACACACACACACACACATACATACATACATACATACATACATACATACATACATACATACATACATACATACATACATACATACATACATACATACATACATACATACATACATACATACATACATACATACATACATACATACATACATACATACATACATACATACATACATACATACATACATACATACATACATACATACATACACACACACACACACACACACACACACACACACACACACATACAGACATCATCGTAAAAATAGTAAAATCATGTTCTAGGGACCCTAAAACGTGCTTATTCATCAAAAACTCACCACCGAATTTTTTGACCAAAGACAATACCTTCCTTACCTAAAGGTGACGGAAGGTAAAAATGAGTAAAACTGAAACAAATACTATTAGAAATATGAAAATGATCTGTAATAGATTTTTTTCATTTGTTTCTTACCAATTTTAATTTTTTTCAACCTAATAAATTTATAATTATCTCTTATTCAAGTTTAAAACAATAGAATGTAGACTTGTTATATATCATTGAAAAGCATATAAAAAAGACGAAACTATTTTCAACATAGGTTCCCATTTAAAAAATCATAAGTTTGTGTTTTATCTTGAGAATTATTAAGGTTACAAAAAATCTAATTACGCCATTTTATTCTATTTAAAAAACGGTAAAATTTTGGTAATAACATTTTTTCTCTATCATAATAAATATGAGATATTTTCAAAATGAGCGAAAAACGAGTTTTTGCCTGTAGCTCAGAAACAAAAGTAGATCGAAAATTCTTGTGGTGACTATTCAACATTTCTGGAAAAATTAACCCTGGAATGTGCAAACGGTTTTGCTCTATCATTAATATTACCCGAGATACCTTTAAAAAATATCGAAAATGAGACAGCCTGTACATTGCCTTGGCAGTTGTGTGCATCTTATACAAATTACCTATATTGAAACCGACCAGCTGAAGGCAATTTCAGTATTCCAGTTCCAACACTGCTATGAAGAGTGCTAAAATTGTAATTTTAATTGAATAAAAAAATAATAAAAAATCAGTCTCATCAGTTTATTTGCACACCCCGTACAACTGTCAAACTGAAAAACTGGAATATCATAATTTGTTTTACATTACACGGCATAGCATAATGAAAATTATTTAAAAATTGTTAAAATTACTTAACATGTTTCACGAAATACAAAGATATTTCTACAAACCGTGTCAGTATATGTTGAATAAATTATTGTATGAGAAAAGAAGTGAAAAAACTTTGCAAAAAACTTATTTTATTTTTCTTTAAACCTATAACTAATGACTTGAAGCACCTATTATTAATTGTTTTTACAGAACCGGTTATTTCATTCAATTTTCTTGTTTGTTTATTACTATCCGCAATTAGTTAATCTAACAACAATAATTAGTTAAATTTGAAACTATTTTGACACTTAAGGTAACGTTCTCAACGCTTGCGATAGTTGCAATTTATATTCAACTATCGACATTCACCTCAATTTTTTCCATTGAATTTTAGCAACCTACTTTGGTTACAGTTATAAAATGAACTGCATATAAATTATTTAAAAAAAAAAACATTCAAATTTATTTTTTCTTCGAATGCAATTCAGTTGAACTCCATAATATTAAATATATATAAATAAATATAAAATAAATATATCATCACGGCTTATTACCCATTGCTGGGTGTGCCAATCTGCTTTGTACGCAGATAAATAAAAATATAAAATATAAATCTGTTAAAATGCACATTTGACTAAACCATTAAATAAAGTAGAACATTTAATACACATAAATTTGTGTCACTAATTACATTAATTTTTTTGCATTTTACTATTATTTTTAATTGATATGACCACATACATTAACATTAATAATATACCAGTTCTGTCATAAAATAAGTATACCTACCTAAAATTAGGTTAGTTAAAAAGTGGAACATTCAAATTTGAATGAGAAAGATTAGAAACAATACTAATGAACATGCAGTTATGCTGCATGAAATAAAGTTCAAAGTTCATGAAGAAACAAAGATAATTTTTTTTAAGATAATACAAACATCGATCATATTGTTTATAAAAAAAAATTACTTAGATTCTTTTGTAAGTATTGGTAATCAAAAAAAATTTAGCGCCTGAACGCATGGTGCGCTTTTACAGTAAAAGAAATATTAAAATTAAATAAATCAATTTAAAATAAAAATTTATTAATATTCGATATAAAAACTGCATTTTATATCCACATGCCAAATTTCAATTCTTAATTTCTAAATACTTTTACTTTTTTAATTGTTATAAACAAAATATAAATAAATCGAAAGAATTTAAAGTTGGAAATATTCACAAAGCCTATGGTTATAACATTAAAAGATAAAAAATTTCCATTCATACATATTGAATACAATAAAGTTGAATATTTGGGTGTCATTTTATATATTATATATATATATATATATATATATATATATATATATATATATATATATATATATATATATATATATACATACATACATACAGGGTGAGTCTGGGAGACGCCCCCTCCCCTTTAACTTTTTTATTATAATAGAAAAAATGGCTCATATAAAAGTTTTACTATTTAACATATGCTATTTGATGGCAGATGAAGATATTTTTTGTAAAGTCAGGATTACAAGATACGACTATTAACTTTTATTTTTCAAATGGCAGCCTATAATTATTTTAATAAAATAGAAATCGCCATTTTTTTCTCTTTTCAACGATATATTATTTTTTTATTAATGTATTAAAATGTAATGAAAAATTTCGAGAAAAATGAGATAATTTAGAAATGTTAGAAATAATTTTTAAACTAATATTATAGGTAACTATGTCAAAATAAACAAAACGTAACAATGTAAAACAATTAAATGTCAAAAAAGTATACATTTGTTTGTTACTTACTTTAACTTATTTTGTAAACAAAAAAAAAACATTTTGAAATGTTTACGAAGAACGAATTAATTGAAATGATTCTAATAATTGGTGAATCGACTGGAATCATAAGAAGAGCAAAAAGAATTTACCGGGAGCGGTTTCCTAGACGTCTATCAGAAGATACCTACAGATGTAGAAGACATGAAATGCTTTTCAGAATATTTCGCGAAACATGCTGGCAGATGTTCGAACACATCACGTTCAACGCTTGAATTTTTGTATTACAGAACATGGTCGCAATTTTGAACATTTGTTTTAAGTTGTTTTTGTTACTAAATTTGTTGTTTTAGTTTGCTAAGTTGTATAGCACTGTTACGTTTTGTTTATTTTTCTACAGTCTATATACAAAGTAGCCATTTGCGGCTCTCTTTTGTCAATGCAAAATGTCATTTTGCCGCTCTAGAGCGACAAAGTAGAAAAAACGCTCGCTCCTCAAATTTCTAACTATACAATGTTGAGAAATGTTACTTGGCTACATTCTTAATGGAAACGTTTAGTCAGGAATTAATGACACTGTTACACATTACCCACTTAACAAGTCAATCTGACATGTAACTGCTCTGTCGGTATGTTACATAACCAAACAAAATGCCGCACTGCTGTGAAAATAAAATAGGGCATTCATTTACAAAAACGAAAGTATAAAATGCTTAGATTATATTGAAGCAATAGCTCAAGAAGAATGGAAAATACCGATAAGTAAAAATAAATAAAAAATAAATTTTTGTTATAGTGGAGGACCCCATTGTGGCGACTGTAGAAAAAATCTTGTGTGTTTCGAGCGCAAATGGACATTGTCGATTTCGAGAGAATGCCTCGCTCCTGCGTCGCGCGGCAACAACCTCTCAATCGACAATGTCCCATTTTGCGCTCTTAATACACAAATAGCTATTCTCTAGAAGCCTTTGAATGACATCCATATACGCAACAATTTGTATTACAAATTTGCTTGTTTGCCATTGCACTTAGACAAGCTTTTATACAAAAATTCAAAACAACAGAACACGATTTAAATGACAACACGCCTTATCTATACTTTATAGTATGCTTTATAAAACCGCCACCAGATGGATTCGATGTCTTTATACTCGCGAATACCGTAAAATAGAGTTAATTTGCTTCCAGGGAAGGGGGGGGGGGGGCTTTGATTTTTCTACGGAAAACTTTTGTTTTGCATGTAGCACTACTGTAATGAATCATAGAGTCTTTTTGAATACATTAAGTTGTAACACTAACCCGTTCATATGTAAAACCTAGAAAGCAAAATCGTAAGTGTGATTGTTTTTAAATTTAAAAAATATTTAGTAACAGACGAAATATTGCAATTTTTTATTTATTTAACCAGAAATAACAAGTTTCAATTAGCGGATGATTATACAGACAACTAAGTACATAAAATCTGAGGGTTAAGTTACATTATGTTTCGTTACGCTTTGTTAAGTTTTGTTACTTTTCGATACGTATCCTTAAAAACCGTTACGTTTCGTCGGGTTTCGTTAGGTCTCGTTAAGTATTGTTAAGTTACGTTGTTTCATTATAAATCTGAGGGTTACGTTACGTTATGTTTCGTTATGTTTCGTTACGTTTTGTTAAGTTTTGTTACGTTTCGATACGTATCCTTAAAAACCATTACGTTTTGTAGGGTTACGTTACGTTTCGTTAAGTTTTAAGTTTTATTACGTTTAGTAACGAAGGGGTATTACGTGTCATTGCGTTTCGTTACGTTTTGTTAAGTTTCGTTAGATTAGGTTAAGTTAGGTTGTATTGGGTTGGGTTAGGTTAGGTTGGGTTAGATTAGATTAGGTTGAGTTATTTATTTTATATGTATTTATTTATTTAAACAGAAATAACATGCTCCAATTAAAAGATGATTATATAGACAATTAATTACAAAGCCGAAGGTTATTATTTTGCTAGGACAATAATACTCTTTATAAAGTTTCGTTAGTTTCTTACGTTTTGTTACGCTGTTCTCGTTCAAGTCTCGTTATGTTCTGTTAAGTTTTGTTAAGTTTCGTTAAGTTTCGTTAAGTTTCATTACGTATCGTTTCGTTCCGTTACGTGTTCTTAAGCACTGTTAAGTTTCGTCGGGTCACGTTACGTTCCGTTAAGTTTCATTACGTTTCGTTTCGTAACGTTTCGTTACGTTTCGTTACGTTTTGTTACTTTTCGTTACTGTTCGCTACTTTTCGTCACTTTTGTTACTTTTCGTTACTTTTCGTTACGTTACGTTTTGTTACGTTTCGTTACTTTTCGTTACTTTTCGTTACGTTAGGTTACGTTGGATAAGGCTAGGTTAGGTTAGGCTAGGCTAGGCTAGGCTAGGCTAGGCTAGGCTAGGTTAGGTTGGGTTGGGTTGGGTTGGGTTGGGTTGGGTTGGGTTGGGTTGGGTTGGGTTGGGTTGGGTTGGGTTGGGTTGGGTTGGGTTGGGTTGGGTTGGGTTGGGTTGGGTTGGGTTGGGTTAGGTTAGGTTAGGTTAGGTTAGGTTAGGTTAGGTTAGGAAAAATACACGGGAGGGGAAACAATCATAAACAGACCAACAAGCAAAGCTGGGCTAGCGCACATTAAAAATGTTAATAATATAATTACAGAAGACGGTAGAATTACAGACTGTACAAGATACTTGTATAATATTAAAATACCAGCAAGGAATGACAACAAAGAAGGCTGGGAACAAATTCACGAAACAATGACAAAATTAAAAGAAACCATGAAAAAAAACGGCTCAGGCCAAATTGCGGTAGCTAGCACAGCCAAAGGTGAGGAGGAAAATAAAATTAAAAAATTACTTAGATACCAAATAACTGACAAAGATACAGTTGTAACATATTACGAACATCCGGCACACAGAAGGAAAAAGTCGGTAATAGCAGTAGGTATCGTAGATGATAAAAGTTATCCGGCACTACGTAGTAACAGAAAAATACATAAAACAGAGGCTCTAATTGTAAATAAAGGGAAAAAAAAACTACGCAGACCTAGTTGCAGAAATGAGAAATATAAAGAAAGACATAGAAAACACTGGAGTAAATCTTAAATCAATTAGGAAAACTCAAAAAGGAGACATAGTATTGAACGAAAAAACGGACAATGACAAACTTGAAGCACTAAGCAATACGCTAGATGAAAAGATAGGAGGTATCAAGATTAAAAAACCCAGGAAAAAGGAAGTAACATTACACATCAAAGGAATGGATATACAGACCACAGAAGAAGAAATAACAGAGGCAATTAAGAAAGCAACAAATTACACAGGAGAAATAAACATAGTAGCCCTTAGACCAGGCTATGCAGACACAAAAAATGCAACCGTCAAAATAATTCCGGAAGTTGCAAAGGTACTAATAGAACAAAAAACAATAGGGGTGGGCCTGTGCAATTGTCCGATACAAGAAAGGATCAGGTTACCCAAATGCTACAATTGCCTGGAGGCAGGCCATGTAGCAGAAGAATGTACGGGAGAGGACAGAAGCAAAAACTGCCGAAAATGCGGAGAGACAGGCCATAAGGCAGACGAATGTAGTACAAGAAAATGCTGGATTTGCAAAGAAGACACCCATTGGGCTAATACCACAAGTTGCCCCAAATTTAGGAAGCAACTACAGATACACAGAGAAAGAAGGAACTCATTAAACCTTCAAAGGAGGGATAGCAACACAAGTACTAAAAATAATGCAATTCTTACAACTCAACACAAATAGATCAGCGTTAGCTCACGACATGCTGGCAATAACCGCTAATGAAGAAAAATGTGATTGGACCCTGGTAAGTGAACCAAATGTGGGAAGGATCACCAACGAAAAAGGATGGATTGCCGACAAAAAGAAGGACGTCGCAATCAGACCAACTAAAACTGGGGTAGTGGAGGAATATGGCAGTGAAGAAGGTTTTGTTTGGGTTAGAAAGGGCAATAGAGTCATCTATAGTTGTTACCATTCACCTAATACAACAATAGAGGACTTCGAAAGTTTCCTCAATAGACTTAATAGAGGCATTAGAAATAAGACGGGTGAAATTGTGATTACGGGAGATTTCAACGCCAAATCTGCGGAGTGGAATTCTCCGGTCACGAATACAAGGGGAAGGCTCCTCACAGAAACATTACACTCGCTAAACCTGATAATTCTGAATAGAGGCGATAAACCAACATTTATTAACGCAAATGGCAAATCATATATAGATATCTCTGCGTGCAGTAACAACATATCGAGGTACATAGAACATTGGGAAATTCTAGAAAAGGAGAGCGGCAGTCCACACCAGATCATTAAATTTAAAATAAGGAGTACTATGAAAATAAACAAAGCCCCTTTATTAAGCAGAGGATGGAACGTCAAATCTCTAGATAAAGAGTTGTTGTCAGAATGCATTGAAAACATAAACATAGAAAACACAGAGTCAACAGTAGACTCTCTTCTACACACCATAACAAACCTGTGTGATACATGCATGACCAAGAGGGTAACAAATAATAAAAGAAACCCGGTTTACTGGTGGACCAAGGTAATCCAAGGTCTTCGGATGCAATGCAATAAAACCCGTAGAGCATATACAAAGATAAATAAAAGCCAACAAGCTACACAACAGCAAAAGGAGAGAGCGCGATGTGAATACAAAATAGCGAGGAAAAACCTAAAGCAAGAAATAATAAAAGAGAAGACAAAAAAATGGCAAGATTTAATAAACAGTGCCGAAGACGACATCTGGGGGGACGCCTACAAAATACTAGTTAAAAGGCTCAAACAAACAGAAAAACCTGAACTAAGTAGTGAAACAATTATACAAACTGTAAACGACTTGTTTCCCACACACCCTAACTGGGACCGACGGGAAACCAAAACGGCGGACTTCAAAGATTTTACCACAGAAGAAATAATAACAGCTGCAAACAGTATTAAAGTCAAAAAAGCTGCAGGCCCGGATGCGATTCCACCTGAAATGATAAAACAGATAGCCGCGAGTAGACCGGAAATCTTCCTAAACGTTTACAACAAGCTAATTAAAAAAGGGATCTTCCCAAAAAATTGGAAGGAAGCCACATTGGTATTATTAAGGAAACCAGGCAAAACAGGGAACTCATTATCTGATTTTAGACCATTATGTCTATTAAACACCACTGGAAAACTTATGGAATCCCTAATAAACAATAGAATTAAAACATACATGGAAGAAAATGAGATACTCTCAAGTAACCAATACGGATTCCGGCAAGGAAAATCTACCATCGACGCAATGAAAATTGTACAGGAAACTTCAACAAAAGAGTTGAAGAAAACACTGAAAACGAGACAACTATGTGCCATGGTCACCATAGACGTTAAAAACGCCTTTAATACTGTACCATGGAAAGAAATAATGAAAGAGCTAGAAGATCAAAACTTCCCAGAATACCTAAAAACCATTATAAATGACTACCTCTGCGATAGAGCAGTGATAAGTGGAGGAGAAAAATACCCCGTGACGAGTGGAGTACCGCAAGGTTCTATACTAGGCCCCACACTATGGAACATTTTTTTATAATAACCTATTAAGACAAGAAATGCCAGCTGGAATCGAACTAATAGGTTTTGCTGATGACCTAGCAGTAATAGCTTGCACCAAAACAAAAGAAGAAATAATTGGTATTACAAATGAGGCGCTAAATAGAATAGAACACTGGATGCAACAAAAAGGAATGAACATTGCCCCACAAAAAACGGAAGCCTGCATATTAAGCGGTCGTAAAAAACACGACGAAATAACTTTCGAGCTGATGGGTGTTGAGATAGTCCCCAATTACACAATTAGGTATCTAGGAGTGCTTTTTGATAAAAACGTAAATTTTACACCACATGTAGAACAGGTGATCAAGAAGGCGGAAAGAACAACAACGGCAATACGCAGACTAATGCCTAGAGTAAATGGGCCAAATGAATGCAAAACACGTCTCCTTGCAAGTACCGTAGACTCCATAGTACTATATGCGGCACCGGTATGGATCGGAGCACTAAGTTATAAAAAGAATGTAAAAGCGCTGAACTCGCTACAGAGGAAGCTGGCATTGGGAATTTGCATGGCGTACAGAACAATATCAACAATGGCTGCTTTAGTATTAGCCAGACTACCGCCACTGGACTTACTAGTGGAAGAGAGGGCACACACCATTGGCAAAGACAAGCAGGAAAAGGAGAGAATGAAAACAGAAACAAGGGCAAAATGGCAAGAGAGATGGAGAACGAGCCAGCAAAGCAAGTGGCTACATAGGCTAATACCAGACATTATCCAGTGGCTAGAAAGAAACCATGGAGTAATAGACTATCATATGACACAAATATTTACCAGCCACGGATGCTTTAACGAGTACCTGCATAGAATAGGAAAGAGGGAGAACGCAATCTGCACCTACTGCAACGAGGTGGACAACGCAGAGCATACGATGTTCAACTGTTGCAAGTGGGACACTGACCGCAGAAATTTAAATAGCCAACTAGGTGAGGCAATTACACCAGAAAACCTCATTACAAATATGCTAGAAAATGAGGAGAAATGGCGGAACGTAAAGCAGTTTATCAAACAGATAATGGAGAACAAGGAGAAGGACGAAAGAAACATAGAAAGGATAAAGAAGACTCCCTTTCCTACGAAGTAATGGCAAACAGCTAGTTCCGTAGGAATAAGGGATATCAGGGAGGGGGTTTTTAGTGGGTAAAAATCCCACACTATCTCGGGACCCGGAAGGCCCGCGATGTCTTGGTGAAGATTTTCCCCCTACCCACGTAGAAAAAAAAAAAAAAAGGTTAGGTTAGGTTAGGTTAGGTTAGGTTAGTGAGTTAGTGAGTTAGTGAGTTAGTGAGTTAGTGAGTTAGTGAGTTAGTGAGTTAGTGAGTTAGTGAGTTAGTGAGTTAGTGAGTTAGTGAGTTAGTGAGTTAGTGAGTTAGTGAGTTAGTGAGTTAGTGAGTTAGTGAGTTAGTGAGTTAGTGAGTTAGTGAGTTAGTGAGTTAGTGAGTTAGTGAGTTAGTGAGTTAGTGAGTTAGTGAGTTAGTGAGTTAGTGAGTTAGTGAGTTAGTGAGTTAGTGAGTTAGTGAGTTAGTGAGTTAGTGAGTTAGTGAGTTAGTGAGTTAGTTAGTTAGTTAGTTAGTTAGTTAGTTAGTTAGTTAGTTAGTTAGTTAGTTAGTTAGTTAGTTAGTTAGTTAGTTAGTTAGTTAGTTAGTTAGTTAGTTAGTTAGTTAGTTAGTTAGTTAGTTAGTTAGTTAAATAGTTGAAGCAATAGCTCAAGAAAAATGAAAAATACCGATAAGTAAAAATAAATAAAAAATACATTTTTGTTATAGTGGAGGACCCCATTGTGGCGACTGTAGAAAAAATCTTGTGTGTGTTTCGAGCGCAAGTGGACATTGTCGATTTCGAGAGAATGCCTCGCTCCTGCGTCGCGCGGCAACAACCTCTCAATCGACAATGTCCCATTTTGCGCTCTTAATACACGAATAGCTATTTCACATAGCCACCTATAACATTTGTTTAAAAATTATTTCTAATATTTCTAAATTATCTCATTTTTCTCGAAATTTTTCAAATACATGGAAAATATTTAAATTGCATACGATAGTATTTGTTTATAAGTCTAGGTTAGTTGGTTGCGAACCTTTTGTTTTAGCTGTATGTTATATTTTCTTTTTCTGTTTACTTCGTATTTTACATTTAATATGATAGTAATTCATAATAATTCATTAAAATAAAAAAATAGGTACTAAATACAATTTTCTTCTTTTTCTACCCTGGCCCATTTCAATTATAATTTAATAACTAATGTAAATAAATGCAATTTAAATATTTTCCGTTTTACTAAAAATCTATCAACTTTCAACATAGGACATGCTACACAAACTACCCTTATTTTTTTAACAAAGAATGTGGTTTCCATTTAAAAAATTGAGTTTTTTGAATTTTGAGGACTGCAACTTTACGTTCAGAAATTACAATTTTCAAATATAGTATTGTATTCTTGTAAACAAAAGCTTTCTTAATAAAACTGTTTTTACAGATTATAGAAATTCGATTCCTTTCTCGAGATATAGAGTGAGAAAGAAGTGGCAGTTTTTAGAGGAAAAATGAAATAATTTTTTTTTTATGGTTTCATATGTAAAATTTTCTGCTGAATTCAAAGGTAAAATAAGAAAATATATATTTAAAATAAGACAGTTAAGGTCTACTACCGGTTAAACCGAAAATGTTACTGCTTTGAAAATATTTTAGTTGAAACGGACATGACAGAAAACCCCTAGATACAAATTTCGTAAAATAATATTGAATAGTTTTTAAAATAACATTAGCGTAATCTTGTCCTGAGACACAAATAAATAACGTTATTACTAATAAATTTGGTATGGGCAGAAATGCAATCCATATATTTATAAAAAAATATTATGGGATATATTTGAATTTATAAAGTTGATGTTACTTTCGGTTATACTGGTAGTTCCACAATTACAATTTTTACACAATTAAATCGCAAATATGGCACTGTTTAAATCATGTATGCAGCAATGTATGTATCTGCAATAATAAGCGAGAAAAGATTAATTTTAAAACAAAAATTAGTATAATTACTCAGAAATATATAGTTCATAATTGAAACTGTGTTTCAAAATTTTTGAATTATTTTCAGCAAGTCAACTGACTATAATTCTGAAATAAATAGTAGGTACATATGAAATATGTATATTATTCTCAATAATTCTAGTGTGACTTTGGTATTCGTTTGTAATATACTAGATTTATAATTTATTTATGCAAATCAGTACAAAATTGTGTATTTAAATTTGTATAAATACATACCGGGTGTTCACTTTTTTATAGGACATAGGAAATACAATGTTAAAATTTTCAGTACGCGATAGTTCGTTCCCTATGAATTTTGGAACAAAAGTGTAAATACAAGAAATGTTCAGAAATAAAAATTGCATCGAACAAGCTTTAATTTATTGATATAACTCGTTCCTGTCATGAAATAAACGTAAAATAAAATTCATAATTTTTAGCTATTTACAGTGTGCCATGGAAAACAAGACATACAATTCAAACAGTCGTACTGTTTGAGTTTGACAGATGACATTTGTTATTGTCGTAAAGATTTAATAATTATTGCCTTCATTTAAATTATTTATCAGTAATTATGGATACATTTACTATCTCTGAAAAAATTCAATGGATAAAATTGTATTTGGCTGGAAATTCGTTAAATCAAGTGAGAGATTTATTTAGTGCATTATATCAGGCCCGGTCTATTCCTGCACGTGGGACTATTAGCAGAATTATAAACCTTTTTAATGAAACAGGAAGTGCTATTCCTCTTTGTAATAACCTAATGGCAATGACAAATGTTTTGTTTTCCATGGCACACTGTAAATAGCTAAAAATTAGAAATTTTATTTTACGTTTATCTCATGACAGGAACGAATTATATCAATAAATTGAAGCTTGTTCGATGCAGTTTTTAATTCTGAACATTTTTTGTATTTACACTTTTGTTCTAAAATTCATAGAGAACGAACTATCGCATAATAAAATTTTTAACATTGTATTTCCTATGTCCTATAAAAAAAGTGAACACCCGGTATACATATAATTTAATTGTTTTTAAAAGTTAAATTACATATAATTAATTACTCTTATTAATTTGCTGCAATCTTCATTTTTCATTATAATAAAGAAAGTTTTCACTGTCTAATTTCAATTAATTAAAACATACTCGTACATGTAGAATGTATTATACTCAAGAATAATTACAACTACAATTACAATAATTTCTCCAAATGGTGCAATTGTAGTCAACAAATCTCCTACCATCTCAAATACTTATTATTATTTATTTTGCTAAATAAACATATCTTTGCGGTGTAACTGTATCTTCTTTATTTTAAGTATGTTAATAGAGGCTAACATAAATCAAAACTATATGACCTGCGAATTTTAAAACACTCATTAAACAATGTTTTCACATTCACTTAAGATGTCATCTCTATTTTATTTTGGGATATGATGTTCAAATAATGTCACATTGTTCTCAAACAATACAATTTTGGAAAAGAACGGTTATACATTTAAACTTTAAATGACGGTTTATTTTAAATCTGTTTTCACACATTTGAAAAGAAAATACATATACTGAAATATAAGCTAATATAAATTTAGAAACAAAGAATATTCCAGAAAAATGTACACTGAAAGTCATATTTTTTATCGTAGCACATTAACTGTATATAATAATTATATTTTAGAATTCTACTTTATCGACGAGCCTAATAATATACATGAGTTTGATCGGAGATTTTTACTAGAGGCGAGCGCGGCCCGTGATTTTGTCGGGTCACGATGGGTCACGACGTGACCCGCGTGATCTTGAATATAATTTCAATTTTGCGTCGTGATTGGAAGTGATCGGGCGTGATTGAAATTTAATCGGGCGTGAATACAAATTTTCTTCTAATTTTTATTTAAAAAGTTGTCAATTTCTACCTTTTACTTTATATTCTTGTTATTATTATTATGTCCAAATATGTCATCAACAGTATTTTTTGCATAAAATAGTGTTAGTGTTGTACCCAAAATTGTATACACAGTTGCTCCGATTTCACTAAAGATATACAAATCTTTAAGCCCGTTTTACACGATCATAATTTTGTTAACAAATTTGTTACCAAATTTATAATGATATTTGTAATGGAATAGAACAACCTATTTGTCCATAAACATTCGTTTCCAATGAAACCAATCTGTTACCTAACTTATTACCAATTTGTTAACGAATTTGATAACAACTTATGACTGTGTTAAACAGGCTTAAATGTACATAGAAACAATTACGCGACACGAACGTGACCCGCCGTGCGTGATTGGTCGTGATTACATTTTTAGTTCCGTGAGCGTGCGTGATCACGCGCCCATCTCTAATTTTTACCTCCCGCTAAATCGTGCTAAAAATCGCATATCGAGATTTTGGTAAATGACCACGTTTTAAGGTCCCTAGAATCCAATTTTAACATTTTCACGATGATGTCTGTGTGTATGTGTGTTTGGATCCTCCACTCTAACTTAAATATTTTCATTCAGAAAATTTTCAAACCTTGTATTTCGATTTTTTTCTGTAATGGAAAGAGCCCATTAAATTTTGGCAAAAATCGGATAACCGGAAATGGTACTTTACTAGAACCTCAAAATAGTTTTTCTTCAAAAAATTACTTTAAATGTTATTTTTTCGAGATTAATGCTATTATAAAAATTAAATTTTCTATAGATTTGCATTAATACTTTTTCTATATATTTTATGGATAAATTTATAAAATTATCTACAATTTAAATCCCAGAGCCTACGCTTTAAACAAACAAAACGCAGTTATTCAAATGTATGTAACTGACAGATAAATGTCTCTATCAAAGAACTAATCATTTCAAAATAATATTAGTAACGTTTTAAAAAGAAAAAAGTAAATAGAACAATAGTAAAGGAATTCGATTCAGCATAAGTAAATATGACTACGTTTATCTCGACATTTGAAGCCGCTTGAATTTAGTAAATCCCTTTTCAATCTTCAAAATAAACACCCGAAATTAATATTTCAAGCCGCTTGAAAATGTCATGTCAAGCCTATAAAATAACAGGCTTGGACTTACGAAGCGGCTTGACTTCTGTCGAAATAAACAGTGTAGCTTCAAATAATGTAACTAAGCATGCGCACATCTGCGATATGATGCATTGTTAATAAATTCATTTATATTATATTTGTTGGTTGTTTGCATTTTACCTCCTTTTATAAAGTCGCGACATAAAACTTCATAAAATTGTCGAAAAGAGAAATATTTGGAGTGATAAAGAAACAAATATTTTTTTAATGTTTTTGAAAGAGATGACAATTTTAGATTTTGGGGTTATATATCCAGCATGAAATTAGATTATATACCTCTCCATGTCTGTCTGTCTGCGTAATCGAGTATTTACACTATTATTCACGAAAGATGACTATTCAAGGTCATTTGTTCGAAGAAAGAATACACATCACTTTACAGCAGTATCTTAGCAACATTTTGAAAGAGAAAGATTATTTGACCTATGTCTATTTAATTTATGTGGTGTGACAGATATACGTATATAGTGGCATTAGTTTCTAACACACTATAAATAATAATGGCATATGTCGTAGAAATACAGATACCTAATTATCTACTACACTGCCTTCTGTGCTAATATTTACCCAGTGGCGTTGACGTTTAAATTAAATTATTATTCCTTGATTTATAAGTTAAGTTCATGTTTTTGTATTTTGCAAAAACATAAGTGAAGAACATAAATCTTTCAGAAAGGCATTATTTAGAAAGAAACGCCATTTTCTAATAAATTACTCTTATTTTTTCAGTTAAAATGTGTCCATAAATATTTCATGTTGCACGCCTATGCATACGAAATGCAATGAAGTTACCTGTAAATAATATTATCAGACGGCTCACAAATGACCTTGAATAGTCATCTTTCGTGAAGAATAGTTTAACTATCTTTTTTTAGCCGATACGAATTTAATGAAGATTGAAAATAACTCAATCCTATTGTCAATCCGCTGAGATAAATCAATAGGATTTTTCAAGCCATAATATACTTGAAGCCGCTCGAATTATCGAGATAAACGTAGTCTATGTAGGTATGTATTTAGATTAATAAAAATTAACGATTCAAGCTAATCCTCATTTATGGATTAGTGAATTCTATTCTATCCCGGTATTTAAAATTTAATCTTCATTTTATTATAGCTCCGGTTGCTCAATAGTTAGAGCAACGCCTCATGTCATGAGTGCCGTCGGGGCTCTGGGTTCGAATCCCACTAAGGCATGGATGTATGTGAATGTGAACCCACTCTGTAATTGGGATTTAATCCTATTGAGGGGTTTAAAAAAGGTAGTAGGTAACTTGGATTAAACTAGACTATATTTCAGATATAAACTGTCAATATTAGAGTAAAATTCGCTAATCCAAAAATAAGGATTGACTTATTCTTTTTTGTGACTCGGGCTGTAATGGCGGGAGGTATTGTGTTGGCCACACCAGATTTTTTTTTTACTGTACTTACATTGGAGGTTTAAATGTTAGAAATTAACTGACAATACGATAACGAATTTGAAATTTAATTATGTATACGTATTCATACCGTAAATGATCTAATCATATTATAATATGAAACCGTACTAAATTATAATATGACAGACATAATTCAAATCTAATTCGAAGTTGATGTTACGAGTATAACGATGTATGACATAAAGACATTTGATTGTTAAATTAATGATGCATATCTTGTAACAAATAAGAATGAAGAGCTTCCAAAATTATATTCAAACAAGGTCTTAATACATATTTTAATTTGTTTTAAAATACTTGTTATGTTAATTTATGTAAATTAAAAATAAAGTAATTTTAAATTGACATTTACTGTTTTACGTATAAAATTAAATATAAATTATTTTCATATACAGTGTTAAAAAATACATTCACATATTACAAGTACAATAAATTGTGCTCAAAATTGAATTGCACTTGGAACGTCTCATGTGCTAAATCCGCCATTGGGTACATGGCAGCCCCCCCCCCCACTTAATTTTTTAGAACACTGTACTATCTAAGCGGCAAATGTCAAAATTGTGTGGAGCGCCACAGTTCAGGCATTTTTGATTACTCTGTATTTTCAACATACAATTGAAATTTCGGTTCTATCTGCCTTCTGTTGAAAATTATGTATAGGTATTTTAAGTCATACGATAAATTCGCTTCTTTTGTACAATTTTATTCATTTATGTACCAATTTTAAGAAATAAAGTTTTTATTTGGTAAATTTTCTGTTACCCCTATGGGTGTTATTACTTTTTTTGGAAATAGAATAATCGTTAATTTAATGCAAGTATCTACGAAGGTAAAAAAGAAATAATTTTATAAAAAATGTCGTGGAATTTTAATTGTACAATAAAATCTAAAACTCAGTAATATTTTATTGTTATGACTAGAACTAGAATTTGTACTGCGCCAGTTACCCTCTTATTACCTTTATATGCAAATATTTCTGAAATGAATCATTTGTGAGTTTTTGCCGAGATTTTTGAGTACATGAACTTTTTCACTTATTTTTAGGTAATTTATTTAAATTTTAAGTTTGGAACTTACTGTAAATTAAATCACTGTATATTCATTACTTTTTTGACAGAATGGGCTCAAAAAGTGTGCGTGACGGTTTTTTAATTCATGTTTATTTTTGGATTATATTTTACTTACAAAATTCAAATTTATTGTTTTTAAATAAGGATATGTCTAAGTTTCTAGGTCAGTGCACTGACAGCTACAGCAGTATTATGAATCAAATTTTTATGTGAAGAGTAAATTTATGCAACTTCTGTGTTAATGATTATTAATGACATGCGCGAGAAATTTTCAACATTTCATAAAAATTTATATTTATTATGAAATTTAGATACATAACGAACATTTGCTAAAATATTACTACTGTATTTAATATACAAAATCTTTAAATAATTTTGACAATAATTGGGACTCGCAGAATCCGTTGGCGGCGCTGTAAGCGCACCTGTCATGGCGGCCAATAGGACATGTCAGATTTGTTTACACTTTGAATGGGCCCATAATATAAAAGTTCAGATCAACACAATTTTTAAGTTTCTTCAGTCGAATCCATTATCACGAAACATAGTTGAAGGGAACAATTCGTAAATCCGGATTTAATTACTACTTGCGGCGTAATTTGACTTATGGCAATTCTTACATGGAAATGCAATCTATAGGGACAAATATTAGTAACCTTTTAATATTAGAAAACTATAAAATACATTTTTAATTGATAGAGTAATAAAAAAATAATAGACCCGTATATTTTATTTTTCCTCAAATCTATCTATAATACTGAAAAAATTATAATTAAAAATGGCATTGTCCAAAACGCGCCTGATTTTCTCCGCCTCGTCTTTTCCCCAGTGACGTCACCGTTTCATCATCACGGCCATTTTGATTGTCACATTAGGTTAAATGTCAAAGTGACATTTAAAGATAACCTGAAATTTACGAAAGTAAACATGTCGGTGAAACGCTTTTTGTACAATCGTGCCAAAATATAAGCGAAAATAATGAGAAAATATTTTTAATATTACCGCGTGATACAAAAAACAACTCGAAAAACAGTTACTGTTTGTATTGAAAAATACAGATTTGATACGCAACAAAGCAACAGTAATGAAATTCTAAGAATACACAACGATAACGTAGGCAAATGTTAATCAGACGAAAAAGTAAAAACGAATGACGAATGACTAATGACCAGCAGCTGAGTGATACGTGGATAACTTCAGGTCAAATGGAAATTATATTTATAAAAATTAATAGTATATTATATTATAGCATTTCTATCAAATATTTTTAAATATGTAATTCTCAATTTACAATCTATATAATTTTTTCTATTATAAATTCTGTGTCGATATATTAAGGCTGTATGAAATGAGTCTGAACTTGCAGTGTGAAACGCTGACGTCACAACATGGCTGGTTTTTGGCAACTTTTTAAAAATGTCATACTTTAAAACGATTTTATACAACATAAAATGTAAATAAAAAATAATTTATTCATACAGATCTATAAATTAGACTATGCTTGTTTGATTTAAATAAAAAAACGAAAATTTTTTGCATGACCTCGTTATCCAATATTAATTCTATAAATGTACATTTTACTATTTACAGTACATTTTGTTTAAAAATGTTAACCTTGTTGACAGCTTTTCACTATAACATTATACAGGCTGTCTCACAACTCGCGCCCCAGAGCGAATGAGGAAACACGAGACTGCAGTCGGATGTGTAATTTCGAAGAAAAAAAAATCTAGCTTAAAAGATATTCGAGAAAAGACGTCTTAAAATTGACCAATCAGAGACCTACACCTTTAACGTGTGTTTGCCGTAATTTTACGTTACTAGGGTTTTATACAATTCAAATCTTCTTTAAAATGTGTGGGCGACAGTAGTTTTCGAAAACTGTCAGTGTCAAATTAAATTTGACAAGGTGTATAAAAAAAAGCAAATTCTTACCATGTATTCAGCCGCTGATTACTTAGAAATGATTATAATATTTTCGTTTAACACATGTTATACAGCTGCTACAACACGTTGCACTGTACGATATAAATGATGATCTCGGATGACACCTTCGCTAACCTAAATTTGTTGACAGTGAAAAGTCAACTCTAAAGTGTCAAAATTACAGTAAGTCAAACAAATTTTGTAACTCACTAGTAGTACTTTTAAAACCTAGCAACCAGCTTTATTTTGTAATAATATTATCACACCTCAAGATATCCTTCCGGGATTGGTGGATTAAAAAGTCTTGTAACTCCGATATGCAAGCAGCCGCAAATTATTTTCTCTTCTATTTGTTGGCAACCTATTGTCGTCGGCAAGTGTCAGTTTCGTCTGGGGTGCGAGTTGTGAGACACCCTGTATATCAGAATTATCTCAAATTATTTGTTTTTAAAATGATTCTTGTTCAACAAAAAAAACCTTATACGACACCCAGTCGGTAGCTGGAGCCGCATATACTGCCTCGCTAGATTTCAGATCTTGCCCTACGGTCTCGATTCGTTATGTACTAGGTCAGTCGTAAATATTTCGCTATCGACCTTATGTAAAAACAATTTCCGTTTTATATCTGGATTTAAGAGAAACTGTACTCATTTTTAATCAAAATTTTCCAATTTTACAACCATCACCCATTTGAGAACAAATTGTTCTTCGATAATTCTCACTTATTTCTTAATTACTATAATTACAGCTGTAACTACTTATAATGGTATTTAAACCATTTGCATTAGAATTACCGTGAACTAAAAATAATTCATTTTATCAAAATAATTCGTATAGGAAAAAAGGTCATTGAAATGAAAGTAAAGAAGTGCCATGTGGGAAATACATTAAGAAAAGCGAACTATAACAAAGTAGACAAACGTGTAATTACAGAGTAGCGATGTCACTTGCCGACTTTGATCCAGAACAACATATAAACCTGAATAAAAGCGGAACGCGCGTGCGTATGTGCGTACGAACATTTTAGCACGTGCGCGGGAGTAACATATAAACATAACCTCAAAGCGGACAATACATATTTTATGATTTTAGCATAAATTAAGTAAAATGTTGAAAGATATGTATGTCATTAGTTTTAATGTAAATGAGATGTGGTTTATTTAATATAAAATATGGTGTATTATTGTAAACAACAATAAATATTTTATTATGTATAAAACTGTTAATGACATAGTCATTGACAATTGCCACAACCATTGTTTTTAACCTATAAAGTTCATTGTATTTGAAACATTATCGTTGCAAAGTTAAAAATCTGATGTGGTCAATACAATAGCTCCCGCCATTTTTTACAGCCCAAGTCACAAAAAAGATTAAGCTAATCTTTATTTTTAAATTAGCCAATTTTACTCTAATTTTAGCAGTTTATTTCTAACAATATAGTCTAATCTAATCCAAGTAACTACCACTTTTTTAAACCCCGCAAAAGGATTAAATCCCAATTACAGAGTAGGTTCACATTCACACACATCCATAACTTATGGGATTTGAACCAAGAGCCCCGAGCGCACTCATGACGTATGAGGCATTGCTCTAACCATTAAACCACCGGAGTTATAATAAAATGAAAATTAAATTTTAAATACCGGGACAGAATAGAATTCATTAATCTAAAAATGAGGATAAGCTTAAACATGTTTGTGAATCGTTAATTTTTATTAATCTAAATACGTATCTACATATTTACTTATGCTGGAAACTGTATTGAATTCCTTTCCTATTGTTCTATTTACTTTTTTCGTTTTAAAACGTTATTAATATTATTTTGAAATGATTAGTCCTTTGATAGTGATATTTATCTGTCAGTTCCATGCATTTGAATAACTGCGTTTTGTTTGTTTAAAGCGTAGGCTCTGGAATTTAAATTATAGATAATCTTATAAATTTATCCATAAAATATATAGAAAAGGTAGTAATGCAAATCTATAGAAAATTTAATAATCTTTAATTTTTATAACATTAATCTCAAAAAAATTACATTTAAAGGTATATTTCGAAGAAAAACTATTTTGAGCTTCTAGTAAAGTGCCATTTCCGGTTATCCGATTTTCACCAAAATCTAATGGGTTCTTTCCATTACAGAAAAGTTCGAAATACAAGGTTTCAAAATTTTCTGAATGATAGTATTTGAGTTAGAGTGGAGGATCCACACATAGATACACATACACACAGACATTATCGTGAAAATATTAAAATTGGATTCTGGGGACCTTAAAACCTTGTCATTTATTAAAATCTCGATATGCGATTTTTAGCACGATCCCTCCCTTACCAAGGGTAGCGAGAGGGGGGGGGGGGTAAAAATCTGGTGTGACCAACACAATACCTCCCACCATTTTCAACCCGAGTCACAAAAAAGATTAAGTTAATCCTTATTTTTGGTTTAGGGAATTTTACTCAAATTTTGGCAGTTTATTAAAATATATTCTAATCTAATCCAAGTAACTACCTTTTTCGATAATAAAATGAAGATTAATTTTGAAATACCGAGATAAAATATAATTCACTAATTCAAAAATAAGGATTAGCATGTTTTTTTTTTTGGAATCGTTAATTTTTATTAATCCAAATACATACCTACATATTTACTTGTGCTGGAAACTGTATTGGTTTCCTTTCCTATCGTTCTATTTACTATTTTCTTTTTAAAACGTTACTATTATTAATTTGAAATGATTAGTTCTTTGACAGTGACATTTATCTGTCAGTTAGATATATTTGAATAACTGCGTAACCAAGGAGTTTTGTTTGTTTATAGCGTAGCTATGCAGAGTTGCCAAGCTACCAATATATTAGAATTTGGTCTGGTAGGGCCTTGAGTAAATAGTAAATTACGACTCGTTCACTAGATATTTAAACGCAGTGGCACATCTAATCATGTGACGATTAATAATATCCTCAGCAGTTATAAAACTTTAAAAGTGAAAGATTGTTCAGCTATCGAGAGAAGAGCAGCCAGTAGCTTAGATGGTCTACCATCTATTCCGGCAAGGTAGGTGTCTTGGGTTCGAACCTCGATGGTTGACAATTTGTCACAATTTATTTCTAGGTGGGATGTTTCATTGCAACAGAAGCCTTATGTATTTTACCGAGGGGCTATCAAAGAAAGCGCACCACACAAGTCATATTTATGCAAATTAAAAATTGAAAAAAAACTTAGTTGTTGGTCGGATTCGAATTAAGAACAACCGTGACACAATTTAAGTTATTACCTGAATAAATTGTACGCTGCGATTATTAACAATACGAAAATCAGGTAAGCCGCGAAAAACAAAATGTGCACTAAAATTTTAAACAGTTATATCTGTCATTTGAAATTAAGTTGCGAAAGTTTCGAATCATGATTTATAAGTTGGTATATAGTTTTTATTTATGCCAAGCTGAAATTTTAAGATAACTAAATCAATATGATAGCTTTGAAAATTTTTTAGTTTCCCTGAAATTATGTAGTTTGAAAGCGTTCCAAAACAAGATTGGTTAAGGTCTTGCAAAACGAATTAAATGATGTGTGTACCCTCACCAGTAATAAAATATGTGACTAAATGTGTGCCAAATCATTTTAATTTTAATTACACTAAATTATCCATATTGTACTCTGTTTTTTTGAAGTTGCCGGAAGTTATTATTTATATTCCAGTCAATTAAAATGTGTGAAATAGAATTCAAATTATAATTTTAATAAATAGCTCCAAGATAACTTCAACACAGATCTCATTGTCAAAAACAATTAAAATCAATGTAATAAAATTTATCCTCTCTTTTTTATCGCAGACGCATAGTATAATATTTCGCTTCTAGCCAGTTAAAACTTCAAACTCAAACCACCAAATTTGTTCTTCAACATGAACTAATTAATTGACCTGGACTCTTAAATTTAAAATTTATATTAGAATTGGAAAACATATAAAGCTATCAAAATACTCATTTAAATATCATCCTAATGATTAAGAAGTTACTTATTAAATTATTTACGATAAATAGTTTAGATTTATTTCTTCTTATGTATTACAGTAGAACTTTCTAGTTGCTGTAACGATTGTAATCGTTCTTACTCCATGTAATACAATCAATTTCTCCAGATAACTGTTGAGTAAGATTTCACATTCTGAAAAAATGTTAATAATGCAATATTTTCATATTTTTATAAGTGGTTATTCTTTTCGAATCACGAATATTTAGAGGATTAATGCCCGGTTTCATAAACATTTGCTAAATTTTAACACTTTGTTAAATGATTTAGCATTTTGTTATATACCAAATATTGTTTCAACGACGGGTGTCAAATTTAACATGTTAAATCTTATGTTAATTTAAAAGTAGCTTCGACGTGCTTCTAAATTTTTGTCATTGTTAAACTTGACATTTGATAAATTTTTGACAGATGTTATTACGAATATTTGGTTAGATGAAAGTTTTATAAGTTCATTTATGTAATATTGATAATTACATTGAGTATACTAATTTCCATAGATAAAATTTATAGTACATATTCAACTGTAAATAAAATTTATAGAATAAACACTTAAAAATGTTATTCGATTCGGACTCAGTAAAAGAATTTGTTGAAAATGCTATTTTTCTATTTATAATGATACGGTATTTAAAATCAGATACAGATTTACCAAGGAAACTCTTAGAATAATATTAGACCATATTAGCGACAATTTGATTAGTTTTACGAACAGAAATCAACCTATCAGTCCAATGAATATGCTTCTAATCACACTTCTTCAAATGGCCAGGCAGAAAGAATGGTACAAACCGCCAAGAATGCAATGAAAAAGATGATGAATAATCGAAATCTCGGTTTAGAAATTGTGCGATACTTTCTTACACAACATGTTTCTCCCAACTGCACTACTAAAGAATCCTGCCGAACTTTTGATGAAACGGCACCTAAAATCTATTCTAGATTGTCTCCGACCAGATTTCACAGATGAAATTCATGAAATACAAAGAGATTTTGTAAAACAGAAACAGAACACAAATGTACGTAGAAAAGATCGTTCTTTTATTACAGGTGTTACAGTTTTAGTGCAGAATTACAATCTTGCAAGATTGTCACCGACGATGGCATAGACTTACAAAGAAACATCGATCAACTTCGAGAGTTGCTAACCCTTCAAATTCTCTGTTGCTCTTGACCGTTCTATTCTGCTGTTACATATCTGTAATATGTAAATTCACAATTCAAAATAATCTTCTTAATACTTTCTTGCATCTGTATTCTTCTTCACCACGGCGTATCACGATCGATTTTGACGTTTCACTCAGCGATTTTTATAAGGAAACAAACGAACTTTTGATGAATATATAGCTGTTATATTAGTTTAATAATACCAACATAAATCATAATTCCCTATCAATAATTTAACACTTATGTTAACTAACAAATTGTTAAAAATAGATTGTTAATTTTGTGAAACACTGTCAAAATTGAACAATCTGCTATTTTTAAACATGTGTTAACTAACATGAGATTTAACAAGTGTTTATGAAACCGGGCATAACATATCTATTTTAAATAAGTTTATACTACTAAGAGGTTTCCTACAAAATTCAGACACGTTTAGTTGTTGAAGTTTCCGATTGGTTTATATAACTCCATAACATTCGGCTTCCGTCGCGTTATAACAACAGTTTTTAATTTTATAGTGAACGTTTGTAAATCTACAAGAATAAAATAAAGAATAAAATTTAAAATGTATACCTTACTTTATTTTCTAATCATAACTCCCTTCTTAATTTTCATAAATTCCTATAAAAACCAAAGTTCAGATTTTTTTAACTGCTGCTTAATTATATGTAGGTACGGAGAAAAATTGCCAGGCCCACTTTTACAATTGATGGATAAACTATGGTATAGCTATCGGAGGTATAACTTTATCTTAGCAACTATACTTTATTATAATGCTTATGTCGAATCCAGATTACGTTATGGGGTGTGCTTCTGGGGATCCTCGCAAGTTAGTCAAAATGTCTATCTGCCAAAAGAGAATTTTCCGTTGTTTGGCTGAAGTAAGTTTCAATGCATCTTGTCGCAAAATGTTACGAAATTGAATATTTTAACGGTAACAGATATTTTTATATTAGAACTTTTTTTTTATTTTTATTTTTTTTATTGCAACGCAAAGATTCCTCAACCTTTTGCTTATTGGCGTAAGTTGTATATACAGTGTGTGTTACATAGTTGTTATAATATTATTTTCCTAAAACCGTGCGTGAAAAGTACCGTGTTTGAAAAGTAAATAGGCGTTGCTAGGCAACATTAAAATTTGGTTAATTTACCTGTCAAGTATATAATTCGGTAGTAAATAATAATGAAAGTAATAAAATTTATTGAGAAATATGAATGAAACAAATCTAATATTTTTTTAACAGATTGAGTACTAATGTAATTTTTAAGAACATTAACATTTTTTTGACATGTATTCTGACCTAACCTAATATTTAATATTAATATTAAATGTACAATTTGTACATTATAAAAGACTAATCATCGTCTGTCTGAGATTCTTCCAAGTGTATAAGTTACATTTTGTACAGTGTTATGAGAAAGAGTACTAACAGTATTTGAAGCTGCTGAATGCCTGTACACTCAGTATTATAAGAAACATCAATACCATTTCGGTTGTAGGAAAATGTTGTATGCAACACGTGTGTAAAAGAGTATTTTTTGTCTCGTGCTACATTGCACTCGACCAAAAAAGTACTACTTTACACACTTGTTACATAAATGACTATTTTATATTTTATTCCATATGTTTGTGTATTTTAAATAGTCTATTACATTTTTGGTGACGTCGTTGTTGTTGGTTAGTGCTTCTTCGAGTATGGCTGGGATCTCGAATTTCTCTCTTTAGGTTCAGTATTTTGGACAGTTATTTATTAGATGTTGAACCGTGATGGGTATGTTACAGTCTTCGCACTGTGGTGGTTCTGTGCGTTGAAATAAGTGTTGGTGGGTAATTCTTGTGTGTCCTATTCTTATTCTATTCATGACTACTTGGGCTTTTCTTGTTTCATTTAGTATCCATCGTTCTGTGCTTGATTTTATGGATCTTAACTTGTTGTTACTTTCTTGTGACCACTCTTCTTGCCATTTTCTTGTCAAGAGGTGTTTTATAGTTGAGATGATATCATAGGTTTGGCGGGTGTTACATCTTTTGTTGGGTTTTTTGTAGCTTCCTTAGCTGCTTTATCTGCTTTTTCGTTTCCCGTTATACTTATGTGAGACGGTACCCAAATGAATTTGATGTTCATGTTGTTGTTCTGTTTTAGTGTTGTAATTCGTTCTTGAATGTCTTGAATTTGTGAGGGGTTGGGGTATATTCGTTTTATGGCTAGTAGTGAGCTTAGTGAATCGGTGAATAGAAGGTGGTTGATATCTCTATGTTTTATACTATGTCCAGAGCTTTTCTTAGGCGGCGGTCTCACTGTGGTCTCACTGGCCGAGTACAAATAATCGTTTTCTGTCGTGTATTTTTCAAACTCGTATATTCTAATAGCGTGTGTCATATTAGGCCATTGTTTTCTATTGATTGCCGTCAACTTGTTTGATTTTCAAGTTGGTTTGATTATCACTCGATACTCGATTCCACTCGATACCTTGACGCATGTGTAAATGCACATAACCTCTTAATTTGGTTGATGTCATTCAAATTTCATTTTATTTGACAATGACAAACAGAAGTATTCGTGAAAAGGGAAACAACAAAGGTTATTGAGAAAGAGCGGAACACAAGTGTAATTAATTTATTAATTTAGAATAATATATTTAGATTTACTCGACACCAAATAATGATGTTTGCAACTCGTCCAGTGAGACCGGGCCATCAGTTTTTAAACGACACGACATGAGTGGACACTACACTACACGACACGACTTTATCAGTGAGACCGCCGCCTTATGGCGTATATCTCTGCAGTGAAGATGTTGCTAGTTTTTGGTAGACTGTGTTTATAGGTTGTGTCTTCTATGACAATAGTGACTCCGGCTTGATCTTGATTTTCTATTTTGGAAGCATCTGTGTAGATTTCTGTGCTGTTCTGGTGTTCTTCTCGGAGTTGGTTGATTATGTTCTTGAACAGTATAGGGTTGGTGGTTTCTTTGTCGTAATTGGCTAGTTCTAGTTGGCATTCTGGTTCTGTTGCTAACCAAAGGGGGAGGTTAAGTTAGGTTCTTTGTATTTATGTTTATAAAAATAAAGGCTCCGTTAGTCTAGTTCTTGCCAAACATTCTTATAATACAAAACACAAAAAGAATTTCTATACCCTGAATACCAAGTTAATTGCAGTTAAAAAATTAAAGACGCTAGAAACATTAATACTTTCAAGAAAGAATTAAAATCTTTTCTTTTAAAAATAGTTCTTACACTATTGACGAATATTTGAATTTGTAACACATACAACGCTTTTTACCTCACGCTACCCACGTTTTAAGGTCCCTAGAATTTTAGAGTTTTAACATTTTCACAATGATGTCTGTATGAATGTGTGTTTGGATTCTCCACTCTAACTCAAATGCTATCATTCAGAAAATTTTGAAACCTTGTATTTCGAACTTTTTCTGTAATGCAAAGAGCCTATTAGATTTTGGTGAAAATTGGATAAGCGGAAATGACACTTTACTAGAAGCTTAAAATAGTTTTTTTTCGAAAAATACCTTTAAATGTTATTTTTTCGAGATTAATGCTGTTATAAAAATTAAAATACTTTTTCTATATATTTAATGGATAAATTTTTAAAATTATCTTTAATTTAAATCTCAGAGTCTACGCTTTAAACAAACAAAACAGTTATTCAAATGTATGTAACTGACAGATAAATGTCACTAATCAAAGAACATTTCAAAATAATATTAGGAACGTTTTAATAAGAAAAAAGTAAATAGAACAATAGAAAAGGAATGCAATACAGTTTCCTGCATAAGTAAATATGTAGGTATGTATTTAGATAAAAATTAATGATTCAGTAAAATGTTTAAACTAATCCTAATTTTTGGATTAGTGAATTCTTTTCTATCCCGGTATTTAAATTTAAATCTTCATTTTATTATAGCTCCGGTGGCTCAATAGTTTGAGCAACGCCTTATGTCATGAGGGCCCTCAGGGCTCTGAGTTCGAATCCCACTAAGGCATGAATGTGTGTGAATGTGAACCCACTCTGTAACTGGAATTGAAGCCCGTTGAGGGGTTTAAAAAAAGGTAGTTACTTGGATTAGATTAAACTATATTTTAAGAAATAAACTGTCAAAATTAGAGTAAAATTCGTTAATCCAAAAATAAAGATTAACTTAATCTTTTTTGTGACTCGGGCTTTAAATGGCGGGAGATATTGTGTTAGCCACACCAGATTTTTATTTTTATTTTCTGTTTATGCTTTGTGTGTACTGGTGTATAACTTTTTGACCTGTTTCATACACATTATATTTGTGACAACGGAAATAAATTGATTATTATTGAATTGGATGCAAAATTGCTGAAGCATAAAATTAATATGCCACTTTGCGCAAGGAAAAACTGTTTTCCCATGTTAAAAGACTACGGCCCGCTTTTCATGTAACACCCGGTATGTCGTGACATTTATTTAAACATTGATATCATCTCAAATGCCTTATTTAATTGACAAATAAAATGTAGCATCAGATGTCAGCATATTGTTTTTTCCATGGCTGACCTGTTTCGATAAAATCTATTTCAATTATATCTTCAATCTCAACCGTTGAAATATATGTAGGTATACATAATATGTCAGCGCTTACATCAAGATTGTTGCACATTGTTTTACTGTAATTTAGCTCCTTCTTTTTATGACACAAAAAAAGAAACGTTTATCCGAGTGTAACAATCGTTCTAAGCAGCATAACATGCACTACAACTTATTTGTCATCTTGAATTAATTACTTTCTTCGAAAGAAGTATTCCAAGGAGGAGAAAAACAGATGATCTACTTTGTATTTTGCGCGAAACCTTTCTACAAGTTCACTTTTAAATATAAAAAGAACAATTGGATCATGTTAAGAAATATAATTAAAATAAAAAGTTTACAACATTCAAATTTTAATTAAACTACAGTAAAATTATTGAAAGATGTTCGATCAAGGTCATCTACGAATAGGCTACTTGCCTGGTACTGAAAATCTGATATCTATCATTAGTAAAGTTGAAAAGGTATGTAAGAATATAAATTTTATTTTTAAAAAAATATATGTTTTTTAATAAATTAGGAAAGAAGATTTTCTTTGACGTCATTATTTTGAAATGGAAAAGGATGCATATTTAAGAATGTAACATGTAGATGGCGAGCGAGTGCGAGTTTTAATAGGGGATTCCGATCGTGACGTCAGAAAGTACGCCATTTGCGATGAAATCTTGAACTATGTGGACAAATAGACATTTTCTGTTGACATGTATTCGGTTAATGGTGAAAATGAATTTTTTTAGTGCAGAGTTAGTGCCAGGGGCGAAATTAAAAAAAAATATTGAAAATCATTCTGTGAATAACCTAAAAAAGATGGTTAGTGTCGTGGTCTGAAAAAAGACGGAAAAAGAGCGATCTTATTTTAAGATTTTAGTTTCGGTTAGTTACTGGGTATTTACTGATTTATACTAACTCAAAGTGTTTCAACGTTTTCAGAAATCAGTTATATGAATGCGGGACGCAGTGATAATATATTACCCTGAATTGATGGTGGTAAATGGGTATCTGCGGTTATTTCATGAAATACGTGTGTGGTAGTTGATGTAAATATAAAGTGGGACTATTTTCCATCTCATAACATATCAAACCTATTTAACTACGGACACATATACCACTACTTCCACGAAACCATTTAGTTTGATGTAGTTACGCATAAGTAAACCATGAGAGATGTGATCGGTTTGGAAAACGGCATAAAATTAACTCCTCTCATATATTTTTTATATTTATTCTTGTAATCACTCTTACAGAGGCCATAAGCGTACCTAATACCCATATTTTTAATACAAAACACAAATCTCACAAGGCTATCAACTTCACAGCACGATGACAGTTACTTGTACGTCCACATAGTTCATAAAAATACTTCGACGGGGCGCTTAAAATTCGCTTAATCGGAATCCCCTATTTGATTTTGACATTAGTCCATTTTTCTGTCACTGTCTCTCTTCTTTATTATTTACAATTTGCGTGGTTTCTGTTACTTTCATTACGTATTTCGATTTGTTAAGTAGAATTTTGAAGGATTTTAACTTAGCTTATACTCGTACAAGATTAAAATGACAAACGAAAATATTAACCTCCAAACTATTATTCAAACGTCAAACAGATGATCTGTCATGTTTAAATTACCCGCACATGCCGTTGCTATTGGACGTACCGATGTTATTGCTTTACGGCCATTCATTGGTTCGGCGTAATTCTACGTCATACATGGCGGTAATTTAAATATTAAAATTTCATTAATTTTTTTCTGGCCCATTAATGAGAATTTTGCCAAAAGAACAAATATGGGTAGCAAGTATTTATCGTCTCTTCAAAAATATTAAATAAAAAATGTCACGCAAATAGCCTATTCTATCTTCAATAAAGTTAACTTCAAACATATGATTGAATTAGTATCATTTCCGGTTAAACAGAAAGAGCTACACTATCATGCCAATTACCATGATTTGTGAGCCCCTATGCCTAGTTTACAAATATGTCTAGAAAATTAGAAAATAATTATAAATAAAAAAGTTATTTTGAGTGGCTCGTTTTTTACACTTGTATATATACAGGGTGATTTTTTATCAGGGCCACCATTGGTATCTTAAAAACTGTAATTGCTGCAACTTGGTTGTAATGGGACAAAAGTTGCCATATTAGGAGGCCATTTTAGTGATGTATTTGTTTTTGCGAAAATATGCATAAGTGACTAGATGATGACGAAAAACTGATTTTGGTTATTTTTTCTTTTTAAAATAACTCGTAAACTATAAGTTACCGAGAATAATGTTTCAAATAAAAATGTTACAATATTATATTGTCTATCCAGTTGCGTACAAAAATATTTTTTGTATTGGTAAATTTTCAAGATATACCGCAAACTACAATTTTTTTAAATGGAATTCATATTTGTTTTTTACCTTATAAATATTCTCATTTTTACTTCCTTGTACGAAGTAAAGGAAGTATTGTAATCGCTAAAAATTTCGGTTTTCCGATTTCAACGGAAATATCCAGCCTATAATAGATTTTAATGAAAAACTATTTTAAAATATAATCTAACACTTTTCAAATTTGGTATATACGACTTTTATGTCAATTGGAATAACATAGTAGATTTTGGTTAAAACAGGCTAACCGGAAGTGACATATTACCTGAAGTTGTTAACAGTTTTTCTTCAATAAAATGGTTTCATTTTGATTTTAGGAATAAATGCTTCAAATAAAATTTTTAGAGAATTAAATTCTGTGTCTAGTACTATTAAAAAGTATTATTAAATTAGCCCTTTGTATAAGCGAGATATGTATATTTAAAACTTATATACTTTTTGGTTTTTGTAATGAAGCTTGCTATGGATTAGGACAAAAAATAACAAAAAAATAAAAAATAGATGCTAATGTCAAATTACGTCAAATACGTGCAATTTTATACTTGGGTCTATACTTTATAATGGTCTTGTGTACAAGGAAGTCGTGTGGTGTCCACATCAGATTTTCTTCTCTTTTCAATGATATAAATTTTATTGTGTTTCATACTTGTTTTTATTAATTGTACATTATTTGATAAATATAATTCATTTTACGACTTTCTTATTCGATATTTTCATACTAAACTCATACTTACAAATTAGACTATAACAAGTCAATGGCGACATGATGAAAAATATTTTATGATTAAAAAAATTAATATAATTTATTTGATGATTAACTTTTTTTAATGAAATTATTTTATTTAAATAAAAGTAGTATTTCTAAATAGAAATCTTACCAATATTTGGAAAATAACAGTAAATTTAATATAAAATAAGAAAAGAAATATTATTTTTTAGGATAACATATACGAAACACATTATTTTTATGTCAGTAAAAAGAGAAAAAAGTGAGAAAAATAATATGGAGAAAATCAAATATGCTTTCCATTTAAAAAAGTTGTAGTTTGTGCTATGTCTCAAAAAATTACCAATAGAAATAATAATAATAATAATAATAATAATAATAATAATAATAATAATAATAATAATAATAATAATAATAATAATAATAATACTTTATTTAGCCCAGAAGATTACATAGTAATATAAAGTACGTCACAATTAGGGATCGACCGATATGATTTTTTGTGGCCGATACCGATATACTCATATCCGATATCGACCGATACCGATATATCGGCCATAAAATTTTGTCATAAATTTTTTGCTGTATAAATGAGGTAAAAGTTTATAATGATATACTGTTACTGTTACACGCATTAACCATAAATAAATCACAAAAAAATGCAGAGCAAATGCAAAAAAAGACATTTTTCCATGGATGTAGAAAAGTTGCAATAATATATTTAGCATCACCGCCAAGTAGTGTTGCTAGTGAACAGATATTTTCTTCAGCTGGAAATGTTTATGAAAGCGCAAGAAATCGTCTAACTCCGGAAAGAGCAGAAAGCTTAATTTTGTTACATTACAACTTGCCAAAACATAACTTTAAATATTAATTTGTTTAACTTAGTGTGTAACTTTACTTCTACATTTTTAATGACTTTTTTGCTAATTTTTGAATAAGAATATACTTGATTTGTTTTTTATTTAATATTTCTGTTTTAATTTCCTTTAAAAAATCCTTAGCAACTGAAATATTAAGCAATTTATATTTTTTTAGGCCGATACCGATATAGGCCGATATCGTGGTTTACATATCGGCCGATACCGATATCGGCCAAGAAGACCGATATGGCCGATATACCGATACCGATATCGGTATCGATCGATCCCTAGTCACAATAGTACATAAATACAAGAATTACAATTAGTTACTTACTTAAATATTCATTTACAGAGTAAAAACTATGTTCAATAAGAAAATTCTGTAATTTGAAAAAGAATACAATGTGTTATATTTTTTTGTGTCGTTGCGTAAATTATTGAATAAGATACAACAGTTATAATATGGATTATTTTCAAACAGTTTAGTTTTGTGTTTCCTTAAAACGAAATTTTGTCTATTTCTAGTACAGTAATTATGTATTTGTTCATGTCGTTGAAAATTACCATCATTTATATGATTTGCAAACGTAAATACGCATATCTCATATATGTATGTAAATGCAAGGAACAGTAAGAATCTTATTGTGTTTTAGTACGCCACTGTATAGACACTATTATACTATAACATTTTCATTGGAAACATTTTTCTCGATACTCATAGTTTAGGAGTTATTTGAAAAAAAAATTACCAAAATCAGTTTTTCGTCATTATATAATGACCTATATATGCATATATTTGCAAAAACAAATACATCGTTAAAATGGCCTTCTAATAAGGCAACTTTTGTCCCATTACAACGTAGTCGTAGCACTTACAGTTTCCGAGATAGCAATGGTGGCCTTTATATATATATATATATATATATATATATATATATATATATATATATATATATATATATATATATATATATATATATATATATGGTATCTTGGAAATAAGATGATTTAACTAAACTTACCCTCATCCGAAAGTGTACCGTTTAGCCAGTATTCTGCTTCAAAGTTCATCTAAAAAAAATATATTTTTTTTATATTAACAACATTTTGTTCGATTTAGATGAAATTTGGTACAACCCTTCATATGGATATAAGTCTTCTTTTAAGATGATATTTGCAATTATTAGTGAACCACTAGTGTAAGAAACTTAGATGTCACGACATTAATTAGACGCTAACTTTTTAATGGCACTGCCGATAACGTAAAATTATATTTTTTCATAAAGATACATTCAATAGTATACTTTTCTCTCTCTGTATAATTTGTGATATCTGTCACGGTTCACACAGAAAAAAATAAAACTTAAGTGACTGTACAGGGAAATTTTTATAATAAATGTTATCTAGCAGTCTCTTCCTTTGACAAATATCTCATTTTTATCTCAGTAACAATTATTTATGAGTTGTCAATCCTGTCAAGTTGCTTAAAAGTAAGCTAAGATTATTAATACAAGAAAATAGTGGTCACATTGAACATTTATTGTAAATGTATTAATAAAGCTACTTCATCACTCCTCTAATATTTACATATACAATTAATCCCAAATAAATATTTATGATAATACTGAACATCGATTTACTGTTAAGTATTAAATTCTTACTAATAATTAGGTCGTATTATGAAAACATTATTACTTTCTACATTATACTATCTATTCATTTGTGCTAGGTCGATGCTAAACAAACATTTTTTTTCTCCCTTTTCAAACGAGAGTTGTAGCAGGTAGTTGTTACTCTTTGATAGAAGAAATTCGGAGCATGTCGTTCACTATCATTGAGGATTCCATATGTCCACTTGGTGCTAGACTAGGTCATCTTAGCCGGCCTGTGTCCACCAATCCAAATGGATTGCCCAGACCCGACCTATCGCTAAGTAAATTGTTAGTAATCAGTTTTCGTCTCGGTGTATGGGCAGAGCCGCATTCGAAATATTTCAGAAAAATAAAATAATTAAATTTAAATAACATTTACTCACGAACTGCTCGTCGACAAATTGTCTAATACATGACATTAAGGAGAATTTCATGCTGAAGTGAAAATGACTTGTCAATAACGAAAACAAATAGAACAAATCGACATCTTTATAAAATGTAAAAAAAAGTTGGAAATACAAATTAAAACGAAAAAATAGTGTTCCAAATTTCCTTCTCACAAAATAAAATGTCATTTTTAATACGTATTATAAATAAACATTATTGGCACAAAATTGTAACCTAACCTAATGCACACAATGCCGGTTCACGCACATCTACTGCCGCGATGAATTTATATTTTAGCATCCAGCACCGACTACAATTTAAAACATCTGATGTGGCCAGCACATTACCTTCCGTCAGTTCTATGTATGTATGTAGTACAAAATCCATACAGAAAGTTTCTTGCAAAATATTTTATATTTCCAATACATTACCTTTTATCTTTTTAGCAATTTTTTGTACAAATTTCATACAGAATGTTTCTATATATCCAGTAAAATTATAAAGCAATCATATTATGTCAAATGCACTTAACATTGACATCATTCAATTAGCATTTTCTTAGTTTTAGCGACAGTTCTATGGTTACTATACCCATTGAATATGTACTATGTAGCATAAAATACAATCAAATCATATAGAGAATAAAAAATATTCTTTAATATTTATAATATTAAATGTGAAAAAAATATATTTAAATGTGTTTTTTCAAGAAAATCTGTCAAGTATAACCAAAATCTAATGACCTCTTCATATTTATTTATTTATTTATTTATTTATTTATTTATTTATAATTTAGCAATTCTCAACAGGGTTTGCACCCCAATTACAGACAAGCACTTATTTAGAAAGAAGTATACATACTAACAAGCAGTAGAAGGTAAATATACACAGATACAAATTAGATAATAATATAGAAAAAAGTAAATAATTAGTACATAATTTACAGATACACAAATTATAAAAGAATAAATTAGGTATTGATCAGAATTCGACTTATACGTTTTTTGAAACTATGTAAAGAAACGTTGAATATGTCTGGAAAATGGTTGGAATTTGATAAGTTATTATAATGGTACACGATTTATAACAGAATTGATTGCTGAATTTGTGTTTAAGAAATTTAATGCGAAATGTTCATTTGATCTTGTAGTATGAACTTGCATACGAAATGAAAGCTGAGCTAATAACTCAGGACAATTAATTTTATTAATTAATTTAAATAAAAAGACAATATCTAACAAACTACGCCTGTTTTGCAAAGACATAAGATTCAGGTCGTAATTTGGAAATTTATTCATAAAATATATGCTAAATTTCCTTTGAATACGCTCAATGCGATTTATATATGTTGAATAGTGCGGATTCTATATGGATGAAAATCTGAGAATACACAAAAATTATAATTTTTGGCAAGGTGACATCATCGTGAAAATAATAAAATCGTATTCTGTTGATCCCAAAACGTGCTTAATCATTAAAAACTCATCGATTTTTTTGACCAAAGACAATACCTTCCTTACCTATAGGTGACGAAAGGTAAAAAGTTTTGATTTTTTTAATCAAAAATTTGCCTCATATGGATAGATACACAATAATTGCGAAATAGCGTCGAATTTGCAGCGAAGAGTGTTTTTGAGGGCTTTAAGGTCAGTGTACCTACACCTTTGATCAAAAGGAAATCAGATTCCCCGGAAACATTTCCTGCAAATTTATGTAACAACCCGCTAAAAATTTAATATTTAAATCTAAATTAAAGATCAAGAGGAAATAATCTTCAAAGATAGTGGCCCACACTCTCGCATCAAACCTTTTATAAGGGATCTCCAGCGCTGAGATGGGAGGAAACGCACAAAATCATTTAGACAATTAGTTGATTCACTTTTCAATATATAGTTTCGGCATAAAATCACAAAATTCAGTTTCGGAATATTTTTAATTAATTTTATTGTGTAAATAAAACTTAGTGTGTAAGGATAAATTCCTTTATTCAATAAAACCCAGGGCTACGAACCCATATTTTCCCAGAAATTAATTTTTTATTCTAAATTAAAAATTATAATTATTAAAAATAATTCAGCGTCTGATCTATTACATTTGGTAGCTGCGATGTGATTTTTACACACATCGCTGAGTTTCATTCCAACTTGGTGTCAAAGGGTGGATTTTTACTCCCATCGCTGATTCATTAAAATTACATACATTGCCCGAGATTCTCACAAAGCCTTCGTGGAGAGAGTTACTTTATTCCAAAATTGGCAATAATGTTCAATTTGATTACGCTCGAATTCGAACTTGATCTGTCATGCGGCTCCATAGAATCAGCATAAAGCAGACTACCGCATCAAATAATAAAGACTATCAAGTTTTTTTATTTAATTGTCAACCGGTAAAAGTTTGTACATATAAGGTAACTTAATTAATATAATAAGATATACGTACGTGGTATAACGAATCAATTAAGGAACATGTACATACGAGAATTTGAAGTATTGCTTGTACTATAAAAATGAAACAAGTAATAAACAAAAAATCCTACATCTTTTTGCGTTTTTACCTCAATACCGTCCTGAACCGCAAGCCGGCTGGCAACCATACCATGGACCGTTACTCAACCTACTGTACCATCCGATCTAAATATCAAATTCCTCCCGATAGTACCATAAAACCCCTAGATTTTCATCCAGTACTACAACCCTTGTTTCGACAGTATCTTCTTTCATCATCTATTCCTCATCCGGCTTCGTTCGCTTCTAGTGGGAGCACGAAGAAGGGAAGTATGTCAAGAAACGATAAAGTCGATGTCAGACGTTCGCCAGCGCCCATTCTCGTGTGAAGCGCGACTGAGAGCACGTCTGCTGACGATGAATCAGCACGCCCTCATTGGTGTTTGTGAGTGAAGTGTCAGTGAATGCCGTGAAGTGTTATGATTCGCAAACATGCAAATTACAATTCTTATTTCGCTTTTTATAACCGCAGTCTTTTGTGACAATCAAACCATAAATGATAATGACTATAATTTCATGAAAGGTAACAAATTATGGAGCGGAATCCTCAAAGAGTGCAAGACTGCTTCAATAAGTTGCATCCAAAAGAATGTATATCACTATTTAGACGAAACTTTCCGATATTCTGGAGATGTCAAAGTAGGAGAAATTGTCAACTTCAAGCAAAATACAATAGACTATCACAAGTATTCCCGTGAAGCAAATGAAGTTGAAGATGAAGACAACCATGAAGAGGAGGAGGAAGAGGGAGAAGAAAGGATTACTCCCTTAGAAGAAGTAACACGGGCGTTACATAATAAAAGTGTCGGTTTTCTCATGTCCCACGACACGGAAATAAAGCTTCCGGAAATGCTGTTTGAAGGCGCTACTTTGAAAGTACAACCACGTGGTTTTGAAGGAGATGGAGTGTTAGTTAAATTAGATTTAATACCAAAGGAAATACAGGAGAATCAACAAGTTGGAAGAATATTCTTCAAGAAGATAAGTAAGTTGAAGCACTCGTTGTGCAAAGTTGCTGGTTGGAACCAAGTACCAAATAATTATGGAATAACTTGTTTATACCTTACGATAATTGGTTAATATACACTCCTCTCTGCACGGAAGACCTATACCGGAATTAATATGACAATACATATATGCATACCCAATGTAATACATACATACAAAATAAAAGTACAATGATGTGGCCAACACCAAACCTCGTGCTATTTAATTTTTATTAATTTAAATATACATACTAACATATTTAGTTATTGCGAAAACTGTATTAAGATCCATTCCATATAATTATGGTTCTATTTACTATTTTCGTTTTAAAACGTTACTATTATTAATTTGAAATGATTAGTTCTTTGACAGTGACATTTATCTGTCAGTTACATACATTTGAGATATGAACTGTGTGACCAAGGAGTTTTGCTTGTTTAAAGCGTAGGCTCCGGGATTATAATTATAGGTATTTTATAAATTTATCCATACAATATATAGAAAAAGTATTTATACAAATCTGTAAAACAGTAACATTTAAAGGTATTTTTCGAAGAAAATCTATTTTGAGCTTCAAATAAAGTGCCATTTCCGGTTATCTGATATACACCAAAATCTAATGGTCTCTTCCCATATTGGAATAAGGTAGAAATACAAGGTTTCAAAATTTTCTGAATGATAGTATTTGAGTTAGAGTAAAGGACACACATACACACACACACGGACACAGAGATACACACACATACACACATGCACGCATACATAGATACACACATACACACACACGTACACACACATACACCCGTACACACACAACATACACACACACACATACACACATACACACACATATACACATACACATATATACACATACACATATATACACATACACATATATACACATACACGCACAAACACACAAACACACACACACACACACACACACACACACACACACACACACACACACACACACAAACAAACACATACACACACACAGACATCATCGTGAAAATGTTAAAATCGGATTATAGGGACCTTAAAACGTGGTCATTTATCTAAATTTTGATATGCGATTTATAGCACAATCCCTATACCTCACTTACTAAGGGTAGCGGGAGGTAAAAAGTTGCATAAAGAATCTATATGGGGTTTATATTTCTTGGATGTAAGTAAAATTTATTTATTTTAGGAAACGTTTTTATTTTTGATTGATGCCAAATTACCACTAGGATAAAATAAAAAATAAATTTCTGATATAAATCTGTACATATTTTTGAATTATGCTCTTCAAAACACAAATATTACCCATCACTGGAACTCCCCTCCATAAAATAAATTTCTGATGATACCAATCACACGAAATCAATCAGAATTAAATGTAGTTCTTGCCGTCCCCGAAAAGTTAGGGATGTTATATTAATCATCAATGGGACAACACGGAGCGAAGCGGAGTGGTTGTCTTCCGGCGGATCGCCAGTGGGTAATTAATCAGTAATTGATGAATACTAAAATCTCTATTGATTTTGAGTGATTGTGCCGGAATGGTTGTTGCAGCTTCACGTATCACTTCAATTCGCTGATTCTAAATTTTCATACCGCAAATTAATGTTTTAATTCCTGAGATATTTACGTTAAAATTTGGACCCCAAAAATACCATTTTCGGGCAATAACTCAAATATACATACATTATTTGAATGTCCATGACGTACAAAATATTTTAGGTGAAGGGATTAACAAACGATATACATTATTTGAATGTTCATGACGTTACTTTCAATATTTAACGGGGCCATACAACTCACATTATGCATATATTCATAAAAAAATATTTAAAATTATTATACTTTTCATTCATGATTTTCTTCATAGTGGGTCTGATAATTCTGTGACGTCATAATTTTATACATACATACATACATACATACATACATACAATGATAGACACACGCACACATATTGAACATAAAATTTCAGCGCAAAGCTTAGGTATATTTAGGTCAAAGCAGTCAGCAGTCACTGTTATTCCTCCAACCTACAATTTTGAGAGTGACGCTATGCTCGCAACAAGTGGTATTTTAATTCAATAAAAAATCTGATGTGGAATGTGGACACCACACGACTTCCTTGTACGCAAGATCAATATGAAGTATAGACCCAATTATTAAGTTGCACGTATTTGACGTAATTTGACATTAACATCTATTTTTTATTTTTTTGTTATTTATTGTCCTAATCCATAGCAAGCTGCATTATAAAAACCAAAAAGTATATAAGTTCTAAGTTTACATATCTCGCTTATACAAAGGACTAATTTAATAATACTTGATGTGCTAGTCGCAGAATTTAATTCTCTAAAACTCTTATTTGAAACATTTATTTCTAAAATCAAAACGAAACCATTTTATTCAAGAAAAACTGTTAACAACTTCAGGTAATATATCACTTCCGGTTAGCCTGTTTTAACCAAAATGTACTATGTTATTCCAATTGACATAAAAGTCTTATATACTAAATCTATTATAGGCTTCAAATAAAGTACCATTTCTGGAAATTATGTAACGACCAAAAAGGGAGGTGCACAACTAGATGTAATAGCAGTCCTAAATATAAAATTTCAACTTTCTACGGCATACCGTTTTGAGTTACGCGAGATACGTACGTACGTACAGACGTCACAACGAAATTAATCAAAATGGATTCAGGGATGGTCTAAATGGGTATTTCCGTTGAAATCTGATCGGGATTACAATACTTCCTTTACTTTGTACAAGGAAGTAAAAACAACTTCTTATTCGAAACTGCGACGTAGATACGTAATTCAAATATTTTGAAATTTTACATAATTTTGATCCCATCGAAACACTATGGCCCGTATTCCGAGCGCACTTTTATAATAAAAGCACTTTTATGGAGTACGCTCCTCATAAGAATGTAATGTAAAAGCGCGCTCCATAAAAGCGCTTTTATTATAAAAGTGCGCTCGGAATACGGGCCAATATATATATATATATATATATATATATATATATATATATATATATATATATATATATATATATATATATATATACGCTAAGAATGATTAACATTTAGAGTAATGACGTTGCGAACTTCCTACACTTTATCGTTTATAATTTTCATATTGATATATCTATAATTTTTTTAAATTATTTTTAATCTGTCTTAATAATGGAAAAACGGAAAATAAACGGACAAGCAGTTTAGTAAAAATTATTTATTTCCTGGCCTACGTTGAGGCCTACGTTTCGACTGTAACTACAGTCTTCTTCAGGGCTAGAAATGGTCATTATAAAAGGTAACATAGGGAACCTCCATACGATCCATTGGGGATTCTCCACACACAAACAACCATATCTTAATTGGGATTCGAAGCCGGGACCCTTGGGTCGTGAGTCTGCTACGTTGTCCACTAAGTCACCGGGGTCTCAATAGGCTAATTGCGTGATACTGAAAATCTGATATCTATCACTATATACCTAAAGTAATGTTGTAAACGTCTGTAAAATAAAAATTTTATTTTAAATTTTTGTTATGTTGTTTAATAAATTAAGAAAGAAAATTTTCATGATTTTGACATTAGTTCATTTTTGTCACTGTCTCTCTTCTTTCTTATTTGCAATTTGCGTGATTTCTGTTACTTTTATTACGTATTTCGATTTGTTAAGCAGGATTTTGAAGGATTTTAATTTAGCTTATACTCGTACAAGATTAAAATGACAAACGAAAATATTAACCTCCAAACTATTATTCAAATGTCAAACAGGTGATCTGTCATGTTTAAATTACCCGCACACGCCGTTGCTATGGGGCGTATCGATGCTACGGCTTTACGGCCATTCATTGGTTCGGCGTAATTCTACATCATACATGGCGGTAATTTAAATATTAAAATTTCATTAATTTTTTTCTGGCCAATTAATGAAAATTTTGCCAAAAGAAAAAACATGAGTAGCAAGTTTTCATCGTCTCTTCAAAAATATTAAATAAAAAAAAATGCCACGCAAGTAGCCCATTCTAAAACTTATTCATTCACAAATTCTAATCCTTCTTTTATAACGTTCCTAATGTCGTAGAATTCCAGAAATTTGGGTAGGGAGCTAACTTTTGTTTCGTCAGTTTTATCTAGTGAAAAGTAAGACCAGACTTTGTTATTCTTCGCCATCATTCTTTGAAATACTTATAACTAATCTATACAACACGGAGTTATTTTGGCTACCAATAAAGGAAGTTCAACATTAATTTCTCCGTCGTCACTTGTATCTTGAGATGAAAGAATGGATTTTTTCGGTGTGTGTATTTTTTTAAGATGTGTAGAAAGTTTTGGGGATGATTCTTTTTCCGAAACAGATGATGACGAAATGTTTTCTTTTTTGATTCGAAGAGATGATTTAGTACTTTTACCTCCCGCGACCCTTGGTAAGGGAGGTATAGGGATCGTGTTAAAATCGCATATCGCGATTTTGGTAAATGGCCATGTTTTAAGGTCTGTATGTATGTATGTATGTATGTATGTGTTATTCAAAGATATGTAACTGACAGATAAATGTCACTATCAAAGAACTAATCATTTCAAAATAATATTAGCTCGAATATTAGTAATGTTTTAAAAAGAAAAAAGTAAATAGAACAATAGAAAAGGAATTCAATACAGTTTCCAGCATAAGTAAATATATAGGTATGCATTTAGATTAATAAAAATTAACGATTCACAAAAATGTTTAAGCTAATCCTCATTTTTGGATTAGTGAATTCTATTCTATTCCGGTATTTAAAATTTAATGTTCATTTTATTATAGCTCCGGTAGCTCAATGGTTAGAGCAACGCCTCATGTCATGAGTTCCCTCGGGGCTCTGGGTTCGAATCCCGCTAACCCACGTTGAAATTGGGATTGGGGTGTGGCCAACACAATACCTCTCGCCATTAACCGCCCGACTCACAAAAAAGATTAAGCTAATCCTTATTTTGGATTAGCGAATTTTACTCTAATTTTGACAGTTTATTTCTTAAAATATAGGCTAATCTAATCCAAGTAACTACTTTTTTTGATAATAAATGTAGATTAAATTTTAAATACCGGGATAGAATAGAATTCACTAATCCAATAATGAGAATTAGCTTAAACTTTTTGGCGAATCGTTAATTTTTATTAATCAAAATACATACCTACATATTTACTTATGCTGAAAACTGTTTTGATTTCCTTTCCTATTATTCTATTTACTTTTTTCTTCTTAAAACATTACTATTATTAGGGCCGGTATTTTCACTTGCGAATAAAGGTTTAGATAAATTTATCCTTCGAATAAATATTTTTGTCGTCTTTTCACTTGCAAATACATTTATTCGAAAGAATAACATCTGTTATTCGCGGAATAAGTTACTCGGTACTTGGGTAGCGAATAACCGTTTATTCGTAAGTTCATTACAACAAAATGGATATATTAATTATTATAATGATATTTTCAAGTATGAATTAATAAATAATATGAGAAATCCATCACACATCATCAGACAACGACATAACAACATACATGAAATAATGAAATAATTTTTGACAGATTCCGTTTATGAAAACAATTTAGTATCACATATTGGGGATCGCATTTGATCTCAAACAGTTAATAGGTAAAGATCCTGTTATTTGACGCTGGCAAAATATTTTCTAATTTTGGATACTTTTGTTGAATACATTGACAAACATTTACTTTGAACTGAAAGAAATATACAAAAAATACAAAGACAATTTTACAATATACAAATCTCGTTTACCACATGAGTGCTGCATTACCTGGTACACTTGTTAAATTACGGTCTCCCGGGGCTAAAATGCAGAATATAGATGACATTGACATTAGAGATGTCAAAAAAAATTTTGACAACTACGGATTCAAAAGTAATTGATACATTTCATCCTTGTCTGCTTAACGTGGCTACGCCAAAATCCATCATTCTCTACTGACACAAATTCACTCTGCAAGGCTACTAATTCACAAACGTTAAAGTTATTCGACAGATAGCTAAACTATTATTCACGAAAGATGACTCTTCAAGGTCATTTGTTCGAAGAAAGAATACACAGCATTTTATAGTAGTAGCTTAGCAACATTTTGCATTAGAAAGAGAAACATTATTTGACGTATGTCTATTTCATTTGTGTGTGTGACAGATATACGTAAATAGTGCCATTATTTTCTAACTCACTAAAAATGGCAGTGACGTATGTCGTAGAGATACAGACATGTAATTATCTACTACACTGCCCTCTGTAATATTTATTCAGTAGCGTTGACATTCAAATCAAATTATTATTTTATGGTTTACGTCAAGCGTTTATTTTTGTTTTATGTGAAAACATAGTTGAAGAAGATAAAACTTTAAGAAAAGCATTAGTTAAAAAGAAACATAATTTTCAAATAAAATACATTTGTTTTTTCAGTTAAAATGTACCCATAAATATTACGCGTTGCACGCCTATGGTTACGAAATGCAGTGAAGTTATCTACAAGTATATTATCAGACGGCTCATAAATGACCTTGAATAGTCATCTTTCGTGAATAATTCTTTATTTGTTCGTGTATAATGTGTGGAAAGATGCAATGGAATTATTCGTTAGTTAAATACATAGAATAAATTTATTTAACGAATACTTATTTGAAACTTTATTCGGAAGTGAAAATACCGGGCCTTAATTTGAAATGATTAGTTCTTTGACAGTGACATTTATCTGTCACTTACATACATTTGAATAACTGCGTAAGGAGTTTTGTTTGTTTAAAGCGCAGGTTCTGGGATTTAAATTATAGATCATTTTATAACTTTATCCATAATATATGTAGAAAAAGTATTAATGCAAATATGTAGAAAATTTAATAATCTTTAATTTTTATAACGTTAATCTCGAAAATATAACATTTAAAGATATTATTCGAAGAAAAACTATTTTGAGCTTCCAGTAAAGTGCCATTTCCTGTTATCCGATTTACACCAAAATCTAATGGGCTCTTTCCATAATAGAGAAAGTTCGAAATACAAGGTTTCTAAATTTTCTGAATAATAGTATTTGAGTGGAGGATCCACACATACACACAGACATCGTCGTGAAAATGTTAAAATTGGATTCTAGGGACCTTAAAACGTGGTCATTTACCAAAATCTCGATATGCGATTTTTAGCACGATCCCTATACCTCCCTTACCAAGGGTAGCGGGAGGTAAATTTTAGTATAGGTACTAGTTTATTTGGTCCTTGTTCATTTTTTGTGTAATCCATTACCAATTAGTAGAAACGATGTTAGATGCTAATAAAATGTTTATATTACAGAGAAATTCTTCAAGAACAAGCTCGTCATGGCGTTGATGTCAATTCTGCTTGTCATCAGCTTGATCAAGTCCGTGTTGATGTTCCTCATGCCTCTGGTCGTTGGTGTTGGAACTGCGAAGAAGATATTATTAAAAGTTCTTCTATTCGTGTTCCCTGCTTTGTCACATCTCTTCAAATTGTGCACGTACTATCACGATAGTTATCATGGTACGAAGTACCATCATCATCATCACCAAATAGCACACATACACCACCTACCGTCATTGCATCATACGGTACCTGATGTGCATTTTCCACCTAGTGGAGGACCGCCCGGAAAATACGAACATGATGATTTTGAATTCTCTGGACCTGGGCTAGGACCTGAGTAAGTTGAATTTTGTCTATTTCAAATGTATTTATAGGAATATTATATTCATCAGTAGTGCGCCAGTCTTAATATGGTTCTCTATAATGATAGCCTTCTCAAACAAAAGTTTTGCCATGTAAAAGAATTCTTAAAAAAATTTAATAGTTTAGAATTTTTAAGGAAATTAAATTCTTGTTGTAAATGTCTTATAAAAAAAAATCTGATGTGGCCAGCACATTACCCTCCGTCAGTTATATGAGGCATTTACCAAAATTCTACCTGTGAACTGTTACCGATAAACAGCTGTTTATCAGGTTATAGCTACCGGAATCGATATTTTAACAAGTGGTAAACAGGGGTAGATCCATAACCTATAAAAAAAATTGAAAATTTGAAACAGGTTAGATATTTAATGTAGTTAACAAACTGAGCAGAGTCCTACTTTGAACACATTTCCAATTTTAACGCGCACGCTTCGCTTTGCATCACTACCTTTTTTTGAGATTAGATTTTTCATGACCGGTAGATGGATCTGGTAGATATTGTACAATTTTCGAACACGGTAACTTTTTACCACTCGTGTTTTCGAACACAGTCGGTAGATGCGGAATCTACCGGTAGAATTTTCGTAAATGCATATGTATTTACTATAAAATCCATACAGAAAGTTCCTTGCAAAAGATTCTAAATTTCTTGTATGTACATTACGTTTCGACAGTTGTATGTACTTTATACAAATTCCATACAGAAAATTTCGAGCAAAAGGATCCTATATTTCGAGTAAAATTATAACACAAATATACTACGAACATGTCAATTGCACTTGACACTGACATCTTTCAATCAGAATTTTCTTAATAAAGTAGCTGTTTCTAACATAGCTGGTTAATTTACGAAATTTAATTTTTTTATAATTTTATAACTCTACATCCATTTAATATAAAGTATAAAATGCAGTCAAATCGTATAGAGAATACAATGTTCTTTAATATTTATAATAACATTAAATGTGAAAAAATGATATTTAACATCGTTTTTTCAATCAAAACTGTTAAAATATTCAAATGAGGGTAGTACTTCCAGTTGACCAATTATAACCAAAATCTTATCAGCTCTTCATACGTATGCAACGAAGAGGAATACGAAAGAATTATAATTTTTGGAATTGTAGTATTAGAGTTATCGTAGACGAAAACTTTGTTACACACACATACACACACACACACACACACACACACACACACACACACACACACACACACACACACACACACACACACACACACACACACACACACACACAACCACACACACACACACATACATATATATATATATATATATATATATATATATATATATATATATATACATACATACACCTACAGACATCATCGTAAAAATAGTAAAATCGTATTCTAGGGACCTTAAAACGTGCTTATTCGTTAAAAACTCACCACCGAATTTTTTTACCAAAAACATTACCTTCCTTACCTAAAGGTGACGGAAGGTAAAAACAATAAATATATATGAGAAATTTTTAATCGTGGAAATAGACTATGTTGGCCTTAAGGTTCATGGATAAATTAGATAACAACGAAGAAAAAATCTCATATCTAGTGAGATGCTCTAACAAAATCCCTGAAATGTATGCGCTTCAACACAACGATGATACTTTCTAAAGCCTAAACTATAAATGCAAATTACATATCGTAAATTATTTAAATACTTTTGATATTGATATTTTGATAAATATTAAGAAATTACTTTAAAAAATCTGGTGTGGCCAACAACACTACACCTCCCACCATTTATAGCCTGAGTACAAAAAATCTGATGTGGCCAGCACATTACCTTCCATCAATTTTATGTATTTTGTATAAATACAGAAATTTCCTTACAAAAGATTCTATTTCTTATACATTACCTTAAGGCAGTTGTATGTATTTTATACAAATTCCATACAGAAAGTATCTAGCAAAGGGTCCTATATTTCCAGTAAAATTATAACACAAACATACTGTCAATTGCCCTTATCACTTACATCTTTCAATGAGAATTTTTTCGCAGGTTTCGGTAATAATATTTATGATTTTATAATAATAAAATGTACGGGTGGTCCCGGAAGAAGACAGTAATATGACATACATACTTTGCTTGATACCTAAAAATTTCTTTATAATTAATGACATGAAATTTATTTGGCATGACAGAAAACAAAAAAACTAGAAACATCGCAAATGGTTTGTAAACCAATGATCATCATTTTAAAGCTTGTATATCGTTTGAGTAATCGTTAAAAACAAATCTGATACTTCTTAATAAACAACATTTGTTTTTTTAGTTTATAATGTGATTTTATGTTTATTCGTAGGAAACATATCATTAAATTAAAATTTCAAATCTAATAATAATAATAATAATAATAATAATAATAATAATAATAATAATAGTTTATTAACCAGTATACAAGTTACATAGAAAAATAACATACAAGGTAAGTCGGAAAAGAGCAAAATATGAAGAACTGGAATCATAATTATTTACATGAATTTAAATATTCATTTACATTGCAAAAACAATTATCAATAAGATATGACTTAATTTTCGATTTGTATACATTTAATGATGTTACATCTTTCAAATTTGTTGGTAACTTATTATACATAATAGCACACAAATAAATAAGGTTATTACATTATAAAGATAAATTACATTTATTTACATGGAAATGGTTTGCTTGACGAGTGAAATATTTATGTATATCGAAATTGTTAACAAATAAATTTTGGTTTTTACGAACAAAAATTAGACATTCATGTATATACAAACATGGAAGTGGAAGAATATTTAAGGTATTAAAAAAAGTTTTACATGAAGTCCTGCTACCAACATTCATAATTAATCTAATTATGCGCTTTTGTAAAACAAATAATCTATTTGCTGATGGCGAATTACCCCACAAGGTAATAGCATAAGAAATGATAGATTGGAACTTAGCAAAATATAACATAGTAAGTGTTTCAACTGATACAAAGGTTCTTAATTTACAAATAAGAAAACATAAAGATTTTAATTTTGATAATGTAAATTCAATATGGGTGGACCAATCCATATTTTCTTGTGAAAAAAAACTCCAAGTATTTTCGTATTATCAGATATTTTAATACTTTCGTTGTTGTAATGATTATGTATAAGTAAGCAAGAGTTTTGTTTATTTAATAGAGTATAGAAATGCATTATGATAGTCTTTTCACAGTTTATTAATAGTTTATTGACGTCACTCCAGTTAAAGACACGTTCTACGAAATTTTGAACCGTTTCACGAACAATATCCACCTTTTTAGTTCTAATTATCTGGCAAATGTCATCTGCATAGACGAATGTTTCACATTGAAATTTATCACTATTTATATTTTGTTTAGAAGATGTGTTTAGAAAGTCATTCACAAATATTATACATAAGAGAGGACCCAATTTTGAACCCTGTGGTACACCAATATGATTAAGTTTACGTTCGGAGAGAATTGTTTTCGTAATATTGTCTTTATTATGTGTTATTGAGACAGACTGGTCGCGATGAGTTAAATAACTTTTTATTAAATTATTTGCGACACCACGAATACCGATATTATTACGTTTTTGTAACAAGTCCTGATGAGTTACACAATCGAAGGCTTTAGTTAGGTCATAAAATGCCCCGTAAGTTTGTTCGCGGTTGTCAATCCCTTTATATATATTGTTCGAAATATTTACCAGTGCCTGTGATGTTGACCGTGACTCGCGAAATCCAAATTGGTTAGGGTGAACTATAGAATTTTTTTCGAGGAAAGTGTATATTCTTGTGTATATTACTTCTTCGAAAATTTTTGAAAAACATGATTGCACAGCGATTGGCCTGTAGTTATTTAGATGTTCAGCTGATTTTTTTTAAAATACTGGAACAATTTGAAATGTTTTTAGTTGATCAGGGAATACACCTTCTTGTAGACAGGAATTTATTATCCCTGTAAGCGGTTCCACAATTTGGTCAACCACATAGTATAGAATATTGCATGGAATGTCATCAATACCATGCGATGTTTTCTTTCCAATCTTACAGATGATTCGATATATTTCATTCTTTGTAGTGGGAAACAAAAATAAGTTCTGATTGTGGTATTCATTTGAATTAGTATAATTAGGATTTATCACGGAATTAATATTTTGTGTGATGTGTTTTACTTCGTTAATAAAAAAGTCATTGAAGGTATTTGCTATTATTATTGGATCACTAATTAGGTTATCTTCAAACAAAATGTTTAAGTTTTTATTTTTAGTATTGCTTTTTGAACTATTAATTATACTCCATGAAGTCTTAGTAGGGTTGCTAGATGTACGGATAATATTATCAAAGTATTTTTATTTATTTCGTGAAATCAGTTTTGCTTGCTATCATATGCAATGTATCAATATAATTATTAAAACTTTTAATCTCTTCTGTAATCCACTGAGCTTCTCTAGGGTGAAAAGAATTGATTTTGCACACCGGAAAAGCACATTGAAATGCATGAAGATATATATCGTAGAACTGATTGAATTTATTGTTACAATCGGTTGAGTTTAAAATTTGATTAAAAGATTGAAGTTTAATTAGATGAATAAAATAGTTTATATTATTGTTATTATAGACACGACCGAAAAGATAATTATTAGTTTTCTTACTAACACTAATATTTTTAATTGCAAAATAAAGTGGACTATGGTCTGAAAGAAAGTTTTTTTGTAGTACACCACTCTCATAGTTTCCTGTTTCAATATTTGTTATAAAGTAGTCAATAAGTGAGGAACTATGCTTGGTTATTCTGGTAGAAGTTTTCGTTGTAATTGTAAGACCATATGAAGACAGTAGATCAATGAATGAACTTTTTATTGTTGATGTTTCTTGATGGTTAATGTTGAAATCGCCACATAATATTAAGGAAGAATTTTTATTGTCTTTTTCATAAATTTTTACTAAAATATCATCCATATGTTTTAGAAATTCTTGTGGGCTCATAAATGGTGCTCTATAAAAACATAAAAGATATATTTCCTTATTTTCATATGTAGCTAACACACCACAACATTCGAAAATCTGCTCAATGCTCAGATCACTGCAGAACTTTAAATTAAGTTCAGGTTTAGCGAGAATCATTCACCTCCACTTTTACTATGAGTTCGACAATAGTGACTCGAAATTTTAAAAATTTTAATTTTAAAGTATTTTCTTCTTTAAAGCCTATGGCACACTTGTCGATGAGCATCAAGGAGCATCGATGAGCTCATCGATGAAACAACAGTACGCACCCGTCATCGATGGTTTTCAATTCCATCGATGACAAATACAGCGATTTTTTCTGTGACGTAAAAAAGTTATGTTGGTAATAATACCAGCGAAATGTTACTAGGTTTTTAAATAGATATTTCCCGTTTATTGTTGCTGTTTAAGGCGCTTACTTTTTAGGGGGAAAATGAACTGATCTTACTTCGTACTGAACTGAACTAAACTACTCCTAAAAAGAACAGTATATTTTTATAAATAAGAAGTAGAAGATAAAAACATATATATAGCATTATATTTATAATATAATAATACGCTGAATTTGCTTGTGGTTATAGCCTGGCCTGTTGTATATGTGATTTGATTTTGACATATTAAATTCTTTTACCTTTGAGTATTTATATATGGATGTATTTCTTATAGTAATTAAACATGATATAACGTTTCAAACTAATTAATTTCTTCTATTCATGTCATTTTAATATCAAATACTTACAAAAAAGACAAAAAACATAGCAGTCAGTCATATTGACGTGACATTGACATTCGGGATCAGTTTATGATCTATGTGATCCTGTTTCAAAGGTGCTGCTTCGCGGGGGCGGGGACGAAGAAAATGGCTAGTACAAGATAATTTATCCCCTTTTAAAAAGAACGATTTAGGGTAGATGTGTGGTACTCGGAGTTGATCTTCTTGATAAAAAGAAAGAGGCTTTATAAAAACATTGTTTTTTATTTGACACCTGACACTTTATTATTTATTTTGACGTTAACGTGAAATGAGACTCAAAAGATACATCTGAAATTAGATACGTTCGTTTCATCGATGCTCTTCGATGAAAATAGCGGCGCCGTATTTTTCATCGATGACGGGTGCGTACTGTTGTTTCATCGATGAGCTCATCGATGCTTCTTGATGCTCATCGACAAGTGTGCCATAGGCTTTAACCAATGTGCATTTAAACAAATGAAATCGAAATTCGATTCATTTAGAAAAATTTCCAAAGAGTCCAATTTATTTACCGCAGATTGAATGTTCCAATTTAGTGCATTTAGGGCCCTATTCTGTAACTCGGTGGTTAATTTTTAACCACTGGTTAAAATTTTTATCCAATAGATATTGATTTGACAACTAAAAATTCCTTTTTTTGTTATATGTCAACATACTTCATTGCTTAAATAATTTAACCATTGGTTAAAAATTAACCACTGAGTTACAGAATAGGCCCCTTATTGAGTTTAATTTAGGATCAATATTACTATTATTATTTTTTAGACCAAAAAATAGTCTGCTTTTTGTTTATTATTAGATTGTGATTGGCGTTTCTTCGTGTAAAATTTATTGATAAATGTACCTTTGGGCCAATTATCAGTATTTAGCACTATATCTGTAAATTGATTAGGAATGCTAATTTTAAATGATTTATAATGTTCATATTTTGATGCGCATGAGCTGTTTAGAATATTTAATTTAATTAAATGATTTAAAACATTTTCACATGCGGAATCAGGATGTAAGCGAGAAATGAAGAAGTGCTCATATTTTTGGATTTCACTTAGATTAGAGATATTATCTTTTGATCCCGTTCCGTATAGAATTTTATTATTGTGGTTATTTAGTCTAGCATTTCTGCCTTCAACTATAGAATAAAATTATTATCATCAACATTATTCTTTTTATTTCGACTGTTGATTGGTGCATCGGGGTTCTTATTTTTTTCATCTACTTATAATGTCAATATTTTGTTTCAAATTTTGAAAATAGTAGGTACCAATAGTATACCGGGTGTCTTAGGCCAGCCGACACATGGGGAATTAACATGGAAAATCAGTTATTTGTGAATAGTATCTCCTTAGTGCAATATATTAAGTTGAAAATTTTTATGCTTATCCGGGGATATTAATTCTATAGATTATATTTCAAATTAGTCAATTTACATGCGTAATACTAGAAGAAATTAAGAAAAATTATCGAATTTCCACAATTGTTATTCATATCCCGGAAAAAATAGTTCCCAAGCAACAGTTTAAATAGCATAATGGTAGCGTGTGCGCTTGATAATAATAAAAATTTGTAGTCGGGTTCGGAACCAGTCGAGAAAAAATATAATTTTTAAATTTTTACTTTTAAAATCATTAATATTTATTTAGTCTTTTATTCATATTTAATAAAATATAAACATTATTTCAATCATAAATTATATATTTTGTAAAATCTGAATCACACTGATTACAATAAATATTTTTGGATTTGTTTATATGGATCAAATAAATGGCCTGCAAGATCTCCTCCCCCTTAGATTTTTTTTCTTTGGGGTCATTTAAATGCCGGCGTATAACATGGGAAATCGGTTTTTCCTTGCGCAAAACTTCCCATTTAATTTTAAACAAAAATGTTTCAGATAAATGTTAATTTTGCAGGTTATGTAAAAATAAATAAAATATGTGCGGTGAATTAGATGTAAATTATAAAAATAAAATATTTTTAGGGACTTTGGTGTAGAAAATTATCTGTAATTTTTATTTGAAAATCGAATTTCTGACAGTTCATATGATATGCATTTCTTTAATATTTTGTTTAAATATCATGGCTAACACTACAAATGAGCAATATTTATAAAATTTAAAATTGGATTTTACAGTTTACTAAACATACAAAATAAAATAAGTTTAGTGATTTAGATGCAGAATTTAATTATCTACAACATTTATATGAAATATTTTTATCTGAAATTAAATGGGAAGTTTTGCGCAAGGAAAAATCAATTTCCCATGTTATACACCTATTGCCCGCTTTTTAATTAACACCCTATACAGTGAATTTATTTTAATGTGCAACATATGGTCAATCACATCCATGGTTACATACTACTGTCAAAAAATGACAGCAATGTAATATTTGTCCATTTTAAAATGCAACGTACGAAAATTTGTAGTTATGTGTTATCAACACTAATTTCCAATAAATTAGCCTACATTCTATTAACAAAAAATCAAAACTTTAATGTAGCACATCTTAACAAACTTTGGCTAACAAAAATACATAATTTTAATGTAATAAATGTTCAAAAATACCTCCATTCACACTGAGGCAATATCCTAGTCGCTCGTAGAAAGAATTGATACCACTTGTGATGTGTTCTGGAGATATCTTCTATGCTGCAATACTATTTATGATGTTGCATTTTAAAATAAATTCTCTGTATATATATATATATATATATATATATATATATATATATATATATATATATATATATATATATATATATATATATTAAGGTGAACCTTATAAGGGTTCAAGTTGAATTTTAACAGGGTCCGCCCTAAAGTGGTTCCAAATAAATAAATAAAAATTTTGCTTGCAATGATTTCGCTTAATATTAATATTTGACCGTGCCTAAATGCACTTGATTTCTTCCTCATTTCCATAACATTGGGTTTTGACACATTTTGCAACTTTATTTTTCACCGGGATAATAAGAGGTTTCAAAAATCCGCTCAGTATTGGAATATACAGGTTATTCATTTTAAGTGGTACAGTATTGCTAACTCGAAAACTATAAGAGCTACGAGGTCGGTTAAATTAGCAAACAATTTATATTTTACTAAACTATTTTAATAAGCGTAAAATTATTTTTTTCCACTTGTGGTTTTCGAACTGTGAGGACCAACTTTGTTGTTTTAAATGGGATCATATATATTTTTTATTTACTTATTACATAGAGAATTTTATTCTGAATTCAGTGATGTAATATTTGCATACTCTTACATTACAATTTTTTTGAGAAATATGCATATAAAGTTTTGTAATAATATGATTCGAATATGACCATAATGAGAGTGCCACGGATAAAAAAAATGAATACCTGTTAATTTTTTACATAGAATTAGCGTCCTGACAGAAAGGAGTGAATATTTTCTTCTTTCAATTGATCATAAATATGTGAACCGAGAACCGAGATATCAACGCGCATGATATATTCACGTATTTATTTCATGGCATTCTAATTCTATGTAAGAAAAATAACATATATTCATTTTTTCCATTCGTAGCACTCTTATTATAGGCATATTTTAATCATATAAACATAAAAGTGTAACATGCATATTTCTCCAAAAAATCGTTATATAAGCGCATGCAAATATTATATCACTAAATTCAGAATAAAATTCTCTATCTAATAAGTAAATAAAAAATATATATTCCCATAAAACAAAGTTGGTTCCCACAGTTCGAAAACCACTGGTTGAAAAAAAATAATTTTACGCTCATTAAAATAGTCTAGTAAAATAGAAATTGTTTGCTAATTTGACCAACCTCGGAGCTTTTATAGTTCTCGAGTTAGTAACAGTGTACTACTTAAAAGTAACACCCAGTATACTAGAATAACCCGAGAATAAGTGCACAAAATTTAAAGTACCAATCATTATTCTTAATTCGAACGGAGTTATGCTTTTTGGGTTTTGTGCGATAATATAACCATCTACAAATATTTTAATAACAATAATAATAATAATAATAATAATAATAATCGGGACAAATTTTTCTACATAATCTCGGGTTATTTTAGTATATTTTCCAATATAAAGTGGATTTTTTAAACCTCGTATTACCTCGTCAGAAAATAATGTGCCAAAAACCCAATGTTATTTAAATGGGAAAAATTAAGTGCATTTAAGCACGGTCAAATATTAATATTAAGCGGAATCATTGCTAGCACAATTATTTTTATTTATTTGGGGAGTCCTGGTTAAAATTCGACTTGACCCCTTTTAAGATCTACCCTAATATATAGGTAAGTACTGTACCCTACCTTATAATTTTATTTGCAATTTAGTTGTAATCGATAATATAAACCAGTATGTTATTCGGTCATGTAAATTTATAACGGGCTGAAAAATTACTATATTATTAGTTATCTACTACTAGATATTTAAGATGGCTGCAACTACGTTATTATTAACCAATTAAGACTAACAATTTCCTCGTTTCCGTAATAAAATATTCCTGGACGTCGACGTAATTATAAATTACATTTAACTTATTTTTTTGCGCACTGTTAACGTTAATTATAACAAAAGGTTACTAATTACAAGATTTATGAATTTTACTTTACAATATCCTTCAATTTTTATGATTTAATATGAAAATGTATTAAACTTTCATATTTCACACGTTATAACAATAAATAGTGTATAACAAAACTTAAGTAGAAAATGCAAAATTTACTTTTTAATATTAATTGGTACACATCTCGGTACACATAGTAATTGAAATAGAAAAACTAAGTAAAAATAAAAGTACGAGCTTGAGGTGTTTCTAGTTTTACTTAATTAGGAAAATAATGATGAACAGGAAATTCTTAGAGAAAATCGGGCTTATGTATATATCGTAAAATTATATATTTTTAAATAAATTTTGATTATTATGAATTTGCTTAAACTTAAAATACTATTGTACCTATGTCTATTTATGTACAGATTATGCCTTAAGAGCAAAGGTTACGTATGTACTAAAATATGTATGGATGGATGTATGGATGAAAGTATATGTATGTGTGTGTGTGACGATTCTTTCGGATCGCATAACTCCAATACCACTTTTCCAAAATAGCTATTTGTGTATTAAGAGCGCAAAATGGGACATTGTCGATTAATTCCTGACTAAACGTTTCCATTAAGAATGTAACCAAGTAACATTTCTCAACATTGTTTAGTTAGAAATTTGAGGAGTGAGCGTTTTTTCTACTTTGTCGCTCTAGAGTGGCAAAGTGACATTTTGCGTTGACAAAAGAGAGCGCAAATGGCTACTTTGTATATAGACTGTAGAAAAAATATATTTTTACGTATTCCTCTTCGTTGCATCCATATGAAGAGCTGATTAAATTATGGTTATAATTGGTCGACCGGAAGTACCCTAATTTGAAGATTTCAACAGTTATTCTTGAAAAAACGGTGTTAAATATCAATTTTTCACATTTAATGTTATTATAAATATTAAAGAATATTTTATTCTCTATACGATTTGATTACATTTTATACTTCATATTCAAAGGATATAGAGTTAAAAAATTATAAAGAAATTAAATTTCATAAAGCAGCCAGCTATGCTATAAATGACCATGGAAACATCTACTATATTAAAAAAATTCTGATTGACAAATGTTAGTGTCAAGTGCAATTGACATAGTATGTTTGTGTTATAATTTTACTGGAAATATATAGAATTTCTTACAACTTTCTGTGTGGAATTTGTATAAAATACATTGAACTGACGGAAGGTAATGTGCTGGCCTTATCAGATTTTTTTACATGGGAACATATTGAATATAGTCATATATTTTCTTGTTTTATAAGCTTGTCAGCATTATAAAACATGTCTATGGTTTTGTGTTTTAAACATGAATAAAACAAGAATTACTAATTTAATGATTATAGGGGTAAAAAATGAAAATTTTTAAGAAAGAAGCAAATGATGAAATCAATTCTGATCATAATTCATCATCACAAGTTTTAGCCTGTAGCTCAGAAACAAAAGAAGATAGAAAATTCAATCATTTTACTTTGCATTACTTGTATACTTAAAATTTAAAACCTACATTAAATAACATACTTTTCTTACATCCAAGAATAATATAAAACAACAATGTTATATTCATACAAATTAGTTAACAAAGATGTGCCAGTTGCATGAAACTTTTTTTATCTCGTATGAAAAACTATAGTATTGTACGTGTACGTAATAACAATTGAGGCACAAAAAATTAACAAGAGAATTACATTTTTTGTTTTCCTTAGTAGCGTAATACGTTTATATGAGAAAATTTCCAATTAGTTATCTAACTAACGATAATATGTTTTTCATTGTTTATTATTTTTTATCTTACGTTTTTCAGAGAGGTAATTTGGTTTTACTTTTAACTATGGAGTAGGCACGAGGTAGGCATTGGTTTGAGATTTGATAAAAAAATAATGAGAATTTTCATTTCTTTCAAAAATTAATACATAATTTTTATTCATGAATATTAATGTTGCCCCGTCATTAGATAAACAACATTGTTTACAATATGCACAGATTAAGACCTTTAACAGATTTTTTTGGGGCTAGCGGCACAGCGCGTTTTTAAATTACAATAAAGGGCGGTTGTATATATATATATATATATATATATATATATATATATATATATATATATATATATATATATATATATACAGTGGCGTAACTAAGAGTTCGGGGGCCCGCCCGCAAAAAGTTTTTGGGGCCCGTTTTTAATTGTAGCGTATATCATGATGAACTACATACCACAAGAACTTGTGGAATTGTGACTAGGCTCACTTTCATCTGAGTTGATATGTTAAGAAGCAAAATAATCAATATTGGAGGCCTTAAAATCCAAGATTAGGCACTTTTGTATCCCACCAAAGTCATTGTATGTTGTGGCATTTACTATGAAAATGTGATTGGCCATTTTTTTAAAAATAAAATTGGTGGCACAGTCCATTTTTGGTATCCCAAATGAAAGAACTTGGATGCGATAAAATATGATATTAGCAAGGTGGATCAATATCATACAATCTAAACCTAAATAATAGCAATTTTGCAAAAATAATTCTCTTTTCGTTATTTAATCCCACGTTTTGGTAATACACATTGGCCGCCAGGTGTCTTGATTTGACAGCACCAAACTTCTTTTTATGGGGTTATTTTAAAAGAAAACTCTGAATCAGTTGCAGGAGAATATTTGCCAAGAAATCAAAATTCTACCGGCCGAAATGTGGTGGAAAATAAACAGCTTGATTTTACATAACGGATAAGGGGCCCCTTAGCCAATATTATTTTTGGAAATTGACCTTTAGAAAAATAAAGGACTAAATAAATTTGTATGTTGCTACAAAAAAATGATAAAATTCATAATTTCGCAGTAGCAACAAAATTATAAATCATGTAAAGTGGGGCCTCTCTAGAGCCGGGGGCCCGCCCGCAATGCGGGCCCTGCGGGCCCGTTAGTTACGCCACTGTATATATATATATATATATATATATATATATATATATATATATATATATATATATATATATATATATATATATATATATATATTCAAACTCCCCTTTCGATCATCTTTCCAAGATTTTTTTTAAAAGAGTAAACCTTTTGACCCTGTAAAATAATATATTTACCTTCCGTCACCTTTAGGTAATGAAGGTATTGTCTTTGGTAAAAAAAATCGGTGGTGAGTTTTTGATGAATAAGCACATTTTAGAGTCCCTGGAATAAGATTTTACTATTTTTACGATGATGTCTGTATGTGTATGTATGCATATGTGTATGTGTGTATGTATGTGTATATATATATATATATATATACCGGGTGGAACATCATACCTGTGTACATAGGCGATTCATATGAGAAAAACAGTTTTTTCGTGCCCATTGCTCCCCAAATTATTTTAGACAAAAATGCTTCAAATAAATGTTGTAGAGCATAAAATTCTGCATCTAAATCAATAAACAGAATTACTTTTACATGCTTTGTAACGACACAAATTAAATAAGAAAATATTGAAAATTACGTTGAAAATATCAAATAGCCATGGAATTGAAACAAAAATAGAAACAAATAAATAGGTAAATTAAATTCATACAAAAATCTCCATACCTATTATTACGACAATTGTACATTTTAATGAAATATTTATTTTTTATAGGATTTTTATTGAAAATCTTTTTAAATTGGAAATAATTCATGTAAACATTAAGACCTATCTACTACAATTCAAATTTCAAACAGTAATTCTCTGAATAAAATAATCACTACAATTTATTATTATAACAAATATTCGAATAATCCTCCGTTTTCAGCCAAGCAATAACCAAGTCTATTGTAGAATGAATTTCTTACATTAGCGAGCTGCCTATTTGTGATTAAGGCGCTCTCCTCCATGATAGCTTCTCTCAATGAATTAATATTTGGGTGGCGCTGCTTATAAATTTTACATTTAAGATGACCCCATAAAAAAAAGTCGCAAGGTGCTAAATCAGGAGATCTGGCTGGCCAATTTAAAGTTCCACCACGACCAATCCAGCGATTTGGAAATGCTTGGTTTAAATAATCTCTAACACTTACTCCGAAATGAGCTGGGCAGCCATCTTGTTGAAACCAAACCTCCTGATTTTCGCGCGCTACGCTGTCTAATGCAGGGCCGATTTCATTAATCAAGAGTTCTAAGTATGTTTCAGAATTTAAGTTGCCAACGATCTCAAATGGTCCAATAATATTGCTATTAAAAATGCCTGCCCAAATATTAATTTTTTGAGGATATTGCGTTCTGGTGGTAACATTTAATCTTGGATTTTCTAGAGCCCAGTGCCTATCATTTTGAACGTTTGGTTCATTGTTTAATGTAAAAGTACACTCATCGGTAAAGCAAATAGATGGAAGAAAATCACGATCCCGATTTGCTCGTTCTTGCATATCTTCACAAAAAACTCGCCTACTTTCTTCATCAATGGGCGAAATGTCTTGATGGCATTGCATCTTATAAGGGTGGTATTTATGTTTTTTAAGAATGCGCAATACAGTAGAATAAGCAATCTCACATTCCTGCGCTATTATTCTTGAACTTAATTTAGGATTAAAATTTATTAATTCCAGAACTCTTTGTTCGTTTTCTAAATTAATGCGATTATTTTTATTTCCTATAAATAAAGATATGATTTGTTTGTAAATCTCTTAAAAAATATTCAAATTTAAATTTACCTGTACTATTTTCCGCCGCAACACTTGCCGTGGATTCAAATTTTTGAACATACGCGCGTATTGTTGTAGCGCTTGGAATTGGCCTATTTGGAAATTTCACGGCGAATAAATCTCTAACTATACGTAAACAATTTCCACTATAAAAAGTTTTTTATTAAAAACCCTTTCTTCGTTAGAATAAACTGAATTCATTTTGATATTTTACCGTCAAATTAGTTATTTATCTGTCAAACGTCAGACATTCATTTGTTTCTATTTTTGTTTCAATTCCATGGCTATTTGATATTTTCAACGTAATTTTCAATATTTTCTTATTTAATTTCTGTCGTTACAAAGCATGTAAAAGTAATTCTGTTTATTGATTTAGATGCAAAATTTTATGCTCTACAACATTTATTTGAAGCATTTTTGTCTAAAATAATTTGGGGAGCAATGCGCACGAAAAAACTGTTTTTCTCATATGAATCATATATATGTGTGTGTGTGTGTGTGTGTGTGTGTGTGTTTGACGATTTTTTCGGATCTGATAACTTAAATACTACAATTCAAAAAATTATAATTCTTTTGTATTCCTTTTCTTAATATCCATGTGAAGAGATGGTTAGATTTTGATTATAATTGCTCAACCGAAAGTACCCTAATTTTAAGATTTTAACAGTTTTTCTTAAAAAAACACTGTTAAATATCATTTTTCCATATTTACTGTTATATATATATATATATATATATATATATATATATATATATATATATATATATATATATATATATATATATATATATATATATATTAAAGAATATTTTATTTTCTATACGATTTGATTACACTTTATACTTAATATTCAATGGATATAGAATTAAGTAATTATAAAAAAATTAAATTTCATGAAGCAGCTAGCTATGCTATAACCATGGAAACTGCTACTATATTAAGAAAATGCTGATTGACAAATGTCAGTTTCAAGTGCAATTTACATGTGTGTGTTATATTATTACATTTTACTGGAAATATAGAAGCTCTTAGATACATGAAACTTTCTGTATGGAATGTGTATAAAATACATAGAACTGACAGAAGGTAATGTGCTTGAAATATGGAATCTTGTGCAAGAAACTTTCTGTCTAGAATTTGTAATGTGGAACTAACGAAAGGTAATGTCCTGGCCACATCAGATTCTTTACAATCGCACGGTGACACATCACAAAATTACTATCTCAAAATATATACTAACTATGAATTATCCATCTTAACCAAATTCTGCGAACAATTATAAATGTACGATACTAGACAGAAAAAAATTTATTACTATGATTAGTTTTATTAGATTCCATCTGCATATACGATATGAGGAAACTAAAAAATTGGGTCGACTAAAATAATTTAAGTAAAGCCCACATATTTTAATTTTATTAGTCATAGCGCCTTCAGATATTTCAAGCAAGATTGATTATACATTATTAAACTTACACGGGTATTAAGAAAGAACAAAAAAGACGATACACATTTTACAGTTTATTAGCTAAATTATATAGATAATATTTTTTAAATTGAAAGAAAGTATACATCCTTCTGTATTTTTATTTGTGAGTCACGTTTATTTCGGAGTTATAAGTAGGACTTCAATATTGAGTTTACTTGTAAAAATCCGGTCTGACAAGTATTGTTTTTTTCGAAGTTTAAACCGTGCAAATCAGTGAAAGATCTTACACAAAAAGTGTATAAAAATCAGATCATTTTGTTAAAGCATTAAAGGTTTTACAGTGTTTAACAGAAAAGTGTGTTATAAATAACAAGATCAAATCATTTTGAGGTTAATAATATGATTTACAGGTTCTTTTTGTTCTTGTCAAATATTAAGTGAATATCATTAATACGGTATTACAGCAGTGTAACATCTTTAAGAATTTGTTGTCCATCCTGCACAAGTTGTAGAGTCAACATCGACACCTAAGGTTGGACAACAAATTCTTAAACATGTTTTTGAAATTTTTTTTTTTAATATATTCCAACAAATTAAATGATTTAATATAACTTCTATTGGAATGGCCATAACCATGTACCGAAACGTCATCTATATGTAACTTGAACAATAAATACTGTAACGTTTTTATTTAAATTCATTTGGGTGAAGTGTAAATATTAGACAATTATTAATTAAAATAAAGATTTATTAAACTATAATTAAATATTAAAAAAGTATTAAATAATAACGATTACTAATATTAAATACTAATTAAAAAACTAATTAAGATTAACTATAATTAACTAGATTTTTATTTATTTATTTATTTATTTATTTATTTATTTATTATTGACCTCCTTACAGGATATAATATCCCAATTACAAGGGGGTCAGATATACACAAATTAGCAAAAACCCAAAAAACATGTTTGACGTAGACAAAGTGTGAAACACAATATACATACATAAAAAATAAAAATAAAATAATACACAATAGAAGGAAAAATATATATGAATAAGATTTATTCTACTTATATCAAAATGTACGTAGATTAGAAATCAAAATATTTTTAAAAGCAACGTAATTTATGTTAAAAATGTCAACCTCAATATCTATTTTCCTTACAATATCATTGTAAATGCATTAACACTATTTATTTAAACAAATAACACGACTATTTATTTATACGATCTTACAGATTATTTATTTCGACTATTTATGTCACTATTTATTTATTTATTTCACCAATTAACTGTCCGCCTATGGACCTCCACAGCGTCTATACAGGGTGTTTCAAAAATACTGTAAAAAAATAAGGGCATATAGTACTAACCAAAATAAGTAAAAAAAAGCTTAATAAACATAGGACTAATGTGTAAATCAGATAACAGGAAATGGCACTTTATTTAAAGCTCAAAATAGTTTTTCTTCGATAAATGCCTTTAAATGTTATTTTTTCGACACTAATGTTATTATAAAAATTAAAGATTAATATATTTTCTCCAGATTTACATTAATACTTTTCCTGCATATTTTATGGATAACGTTTTAAAAACAAAAAAGTGAACAGAACAATAGGAAAGGAAATCAATACAGTTTCCAGCATAAATAAATATGTAGAAAAAAGTTTAAGCTAATCCTCATTTTTGGATTAATGAATTCTATTCTATCCCAGTATTTGAAAATTTATTTTCATTTTATTATAAAAAAAGGTAGTTACTTGGATTAAATTAGACTATATTTTAAGAAATAAACTGCCAAAATTAGAATAAAATTCGCTAATCCAAAAATAAGGATCAGCTTAATCTTTTTGTGACACGGGCTGTAAATTGCGGGAGGTATTGTGTTGGCCACATCAGATTTTTAAATTTTGTGCGTGGATCTTGCAAAAAAAACATATTAAGCATTGCGGTCAGTAAGAGCTTGTCTACCGGTATCGGTTGTATTGGAGATCTCGACTTTGTTTCAATCTCCAATATCATCCTCAGTCGGTAGTAAGCACTTACTAACCTTAATACATAAATAACCGGTATTAATTTTAAAAAAATACTATTACATATTTAAAAAATATGCAAATGTTACGTCAAACAACAATAGTTTTAAATAAACTTATAGAAAATATTATTTCCAAGTGCAAAACTAAATTAAGTACATACTAATTTTTTTTTTTCTATAGTAAGAATTCTTCCCGTAAGAAAAGATGTATGTAATTATGTAGGTATTTACAAAATAATGTTAGTTTTAAGTAAAACGTAAAATTGTGGCATTCCCACGTAAGTTTGTTTGCCTATATATTATCAGCATTGACAGATTCGTTATTTTAACCTGAATATCTTATTTGAACGACAGAAATCGTATACTCCTCGTACATGAATTTATTACCAGTGACATGTTGTCAGCGTAAATTTCATTTCTTTGTTAGTTCCGGTTTTATTCGTCTCATAATTGCTACATTACCATTACAGCATTTAGCATCTTGATTATGATTTATTAGATGCGATAGTAATTATTTAATAATTAAACTTTGAGTTAATTTTATTTTATTGTAATATTATAGAATTATAATCTCAAATATGAAATTGTAGTATAAATATATGTATGTTGTTAATATAATTATAACTATTAACACAATAATTGCTATCTATTATTTTTTTATGTTTACCGATAGTCTTTCCAAGACAGTAGGTCTTATTTACAAATTACTGAACAGTAAGTGATGTGAATCACGTCGGTAAGTGATGTGCTTCACTTACTGTTCAAGAGGCGGGACGGTATATAAATAAAAAAAAAAATCAAAGCTTACTTCAAAAATGACAAACAATTATTTTTAATATGTCAAAATAATTTTCAAATCTTATTTTTCTTTTAAATTTGTGCGTCGATCGTGCAAAAAATAGTATAAGCATCACGAACGTTAATGAATTACCGATCTCAGACAAAATTGGGACCTTCGCTTCGCTCAGTCCCCAAACATTGTCTTCGATCGGTAAACTGTCCTTACCGTTCTTAATACTTAATATACTATATGTGCTTACATACACCAGAACTATTTTTATTTACACTAAATTGTAAAATGATGAGTTTGGATTGGATTTGGCTATATCTCTAATAACCTAAAAAAAAATTATGTGGACACCACACGACTTCCTTGTACGCAAGACCAACATGAAATATAGACCCAATTATAAAATTTCACGTATTTGACGTAATTGGACATTAACATTAATTTTTTATTTTTGTACTTTTTTGTCCTAATCCATAGCAAGCTTTATTACAAAAACCAAAAAGTACATAATTTTTAAATTTACATATCTCGCTTATACAAAGGGCTAATTTAATATTAGGTGTGCTAGACGCAGAATTTAATACTCTAAAAGTATTATTTGAAGCATGTATTTCTAAAATCAAAATAAAACCATTTACAGTTAACAACTTCAGGTAATATATCACTTCCGGTTAGCCTATTTTATCCAAAGTCATACATTGATATAAAAATCTTATACAGTGTGTTCCATTTAGAGCTGTCACCATTGGGATCTCGAGAACTATAAGAGATACAATGTTAAATGGAACGTTTTGTGCACTTAGGGGACCATATCAGATGTGATTTTGTTTTGCCAATTATTCTCACAGGGCACTAGATAATGACGAAAAACTGAATTTTGTTAATTTTTTCTTTTTCAAATAACTTCTACACAATTAGTAATCGAGATAAATGTTTCCAATAAAGAAGTTAGATATATTTATTGTCTATCCTGTGGCGTACTAAAATATTTTTTTATGGGTAACACAAACATATATTTTTTTAAATGTAACCCATATTTGATTTTTACTTTAATAAAATCCTTATTTTTTTCTCTTTCGATTGGTATAAGGGTTATCGTGTTTTATATAATTTTTTTAACATACCCGGTATACCTACTTACGTTAACTTAAAAATATAGAATTAAAATTAAATCACAAACCGTGGCAGGTATGGAATAAGTTATTTAGTAAAATAAAATACTATTTTGAATAATCAGTTAAAGTCTTGACAAAAAAAATAGGAAATTTCAGAAGAAATATAGAAAAATCTAATATTTGAAGGATAAAACAAATTGAAAATATATAATAACCTTTATACCAATCGAAAGAGAAAAAAATAAATATTTTTTTAAAGTAAAAATCAAATATGGGTTATATTTAAAAAAAATAACTTTGTGTAATATCTCAGAAATTTACCGATAAAAAAATTATTTTAGTACGCCACTATATAGACACTAAATATATATAACTCTTTTATTTTAAACATTTGTGTCAATTACTAACAGTAGGTACCTTCAGAAGTAATTTCAAAATGACTATTTCACTCATATATTTATAAGCCAATCCAAATTCAGGATTCTACCTACTTACTATGTTTCATTTCGACAAAACAACGTCACAAAAAAAAATTCGCATCCTTTAAACCAATAAGATGTCGTATTATTACAAGTAAATGAGTTTTGATAAGCGAAAATTTTTTGACGTTAAAAATATATTGTTTACATACCTGTCAAAGGGTGTATATTTTCAGTATTATCAGTTTTTATTAAAAACGAGTTAATTAGGACAGGAATCTATTTGAAACGTTGAAAAAGCAAACTTAAATAAAGCACCTCAAAACACAATAAAAATTAGAATATTTTTGTCAAGAATAAAAAATATATAATTGATTACCTGATTTTTATTTTGGACATAGTCATCCGAATACCATTCGTGGTTAAATTTTATCCTGGAAAAAATTTCCGATTGCTTTACCCGAGCCTGTTGCTAATTTATCTCGAGACATTGATGAAAAATCACCCGTTTGACAACTCGTGATTTTTTTGACAATGCCACTCAATAAATTGCTAGGCAACCAGCTCTCGTAACAATCTGAAAATTTTTCCGGCAAAAATTTACCACTTATGATATTATATATGAAAAAATTGACCAAATTCAGTTTTCCGCCATTATCTAGTGCTCTATGAATTTTTTTGTAAAAACCCCCCTACAGGTGCATCTCTTATAGTTCTCGAGATCCCAATGCTGGCAGTTCTAAATGGGACACACGATACCAAATTTGAAAAGTTATGGACTACATTTTAAAATAGTTTTTCATTAAAATCTATCTAAAAGTTTTGGATTACATTTTAAAATAGATTTTCATTAAAATGTATTATAGGCTTCAAAAAGTCCCACTTCCGGAAATTATGTAATGACCAAAAAGGGTGGTGCACAACTAGATGTTATAGTAGTCCTAAATACAAAATTTCAGCTATCTACGGCTTACCGTTTGCGTGATACGTACATACAGACGTCACGACGAAATTAGTCAAACTAGATTCATGGATGGTCAAAATGGATATTTCCGTTGAAATCTGAAAACCGAAATTTTTCGCGATTACAATACTTCCTTTATGTACAAGGAAGTAAAAAATCACGACTTCCTTGTACGCAAGACTAATATGACTCTAGACTCAATTATAAAATTGCACGTATTTGACGTAATTTGTCATTAACATCTATTTTTATTTTTTTATTATTTTTTGTCCTAATCCATAGCAAGCTTCATTACAAAAATCAAAAAGTATATGTTTAAATTTACATATCTCGCTTATACAAAGGGCAAATTTAATAATACTTGATGTGCTAGACGCAGAATTTAATTATCTAAAACTCTTATTTGAAGCATTTATTTCTAAAATCAAAATGAAACAATTTTATTCAAGAAAAACTGTTAACAACTTCAGGTTAGAATGTTTTAACCAAAATCTGCTATGTTATTCCAATTGATATAAAAGTCTTATATACCAAATTTGAAAAGTATATTTTAATATAGTTTTTCATTAAAATCTATTATAGGCTTCAAATAAAGTACCATTTCTGGAAATTATGAAATGACTAAAAAGGGAGGTGCACAACTAGATGTTATAGTAGTCCTAAATACAAAATTTCAACTATTCACGGCTTACCGTTTTTGAGTTATGCGAGATACGTACATACAGACTTCGCGACAAAATTAGCCAAAATGGATCTTTCCGTTGAAATCTGAAAACTGAAATTTTTCGCGATTACAATACTTCTTTCACTATGTACAAGGAAGTAAAAAACCCCTGTTCCCATATACGTGATGCGATGAACTTATAGCAACCAGCGCGGATACCATTTAATTTTTTAAGGCTACCGGTACCGGAAGCCAAGGCACTACCCAATAATTAGTAGTACTCTCTCCATCTCCATGACAGTTTTGAGTCAGTAAAGTAACGCTTGGTAATAGTAATCGCTCTCTACGATGTGACGTAAATGCATGGTCGTTAACAAAATTTGCGTAAAAAGTAAAATTAGTACATCCATGAATTGAAAATAAGCCATGATAAGTCATTAGTGATTAAATTATATTTCCTTTAGGCTATTCGAATATAAGTAGCATTCCTTTTCAAATTTATGGGTGTACCGACTAACTAATGTTAATTAAAAATGTGTGTTTGCGAAATAAGTATTAAAAATTTTCGCATTTCAGAGATTTTTCTGATAAAAATAATTTAAAACAAATTAGAGTATTTTTTTATAATAATCAATAAATCAGACGGCACAGTGCCAGTGAGCACTCCTTTTAAATATGTTGAATCTTCTTTTTACCTACATAACGCACGCAAACTGGTTCACAACCACGACCAGGAATTCCCAACGAGAAACTTATCTGGCTGTTGTTGTTGGATTCCACCTGAGGTCAATCTATCAGCTGTGTCGAAAATTTCTCTCAACTGCGCAGCACGTAAAGACGAAAAGAATGATAGCCCTAGAGATTCCAACGGATAACCTTATATAATTATGAAGGAATTTTAAAAAAATCTGATATGGCCAACACATTACTTTCCGTCAGTTCTATGTATTTTGTACAAATTTCATACAGAAAGTTCCTTGCAAAAGAATCAATTTCTTGTACATTACCTTCCGGCTGTTGTATGTATTATATATAAATTCCATACAGAAAATTTCTAGCAAAAGATCGTACATTTCCAGTAAAATTATAAGACAAACACATTTGCACTGACATTTGCACTGACATCTTTCAATAAAAATTTTCTTAATATACTAGCTGTTTCCATAGCTGCCTATTTTATGAAATTTAATTTCTTTATAATTTTTTAACTGTAAACCGTATAGAGAATAAAATATTTTTTAATATTTATAATAACATTTAATATGAAAAATAATAACATAGTTTTTTCAAGAAAACCTGATAAAATCTTCAAATGAGGGTACTTCCGATTGAGCAATTGTATCCAAAATCTAATCAGCTCTTCATATGGATGTAACGTAGAAGAATACGAAAGAATTATAATTTTTGAAATTATAGTATTAGAGTTATCGCAGACGAAAGTTTTGTTACACACACATACATACATATATACATACATAAAAACCGTATTGTAGGGACCCTAAAACGTGCTTATTGATTAAAAACGCATCATCGATTTTTTTGACCAAAGACAATACCTTCCTTACCTAAAGGTGACGGAAGCTAAAAATTGAATACACAATGCAGTGGACCGTGGACTAGGATTCAGATTTTTACTTCCTTAAAGAAAGTATTTTGACCATCCCGGAATCCATTTTGACTAATTTCGTCGTGACGTCTGTACGTATGGATCTCGCATAACTCAAAAACGGTAAGCCATAGAAAATTGAAATTTTATATTTGAGACTGCTATAACATCTAGTTGTGCACATCCCTTTTTGGTCATTACATAATTTGCAAAAGTAGTACTTTACTTGAAGCCTATAATAGATTTTAATGAAAAACTATTTTAAAATATAATCCAAAACTTTTCAAATTTGATATATAAGACTTGTATGTCAATTAGAATAACATAGTAGATTTTGGTTAAAATAGGCTAACCGGAAGTGATATATTACCTGAAGTTGTTACCAGTATTTCTTGAATAAAATGGTTTTATTTTGATTTTTGAAATAAATACGTCAAATAAGAGTTTTAGAGAATTAAATTCTGCATCTAGCTCATCAAGTATTATCAAATTAGCCCTTTGTATAAGGGAGATATTTAAATTTGAAAATTATACACTTTTTCGTTTTTGTAATAAAGCTTACAATTTTATCTATACTTCATGTTGGTTTTGTGTACAAGGAAGTCGTGTGATGTCCACAGCAGATTTTTGAGTTAAAATTTACAAACAATAAAAACTTAAACAAAATAAATAATAGTTTATAATATAAAGAGATCTCTTATTACATATTTATGAGAGAAAGAGAGCTTACGTAAACTATTTTTTTCTTCGCTTAAAAGTTCTTCTCCTCTCTCAGCCTCGATAAAAAAAGTTTGATGGCATTCAAAAGTTGTTTTGGTTCTTAAACCATCTGTTAGAATACCCGTATTGTAGTTAGGATAAAAGAAATTCCGTTAATGAAGAATTTAATTGGAAAGACAATACCGTACAAATACTACTAATTTGTATGAAATAACTATAAACTGGAAAACATCAACTGTGATCTCACAGTAGGTTGAGAACAATTTAACCATTGTTTCCTTTTATAAAAAGCTTTGATTTCGTTGATAGCTTGAATTCACACTACATCATATTAATCTAAATAAAATAAATACTTATATCATTACGACTTATTTATACACTGATGAATAAGGTGATACGATTTTTATAAAATTCGTTAATAACGAAATAGATTTACTGCAGAGAGTATTTCGCATTTCCAAAAGGCAGTCGTAGCTATTGCGAAGAGTACAACTCACGGGATACCAAAACAATTGTATTTCGTGAACAATTTAACCATTTTCTAGTTGATTTGTATAATATGTGCGTGAATGTTATCAAAATTTATTTATAAAAGTTAAGTTGTTCCCTTCAGGCATTGATTATATGTACTACGTACGTAGTATATATAATCAATGCTTCAGGCAACTATAGCTCTAGTTTTATTCATTAGATCATTAAGATAGAGTGGATTTTAAAAGATTGACGTCATGTATTAATTGAAACTTAATAAAATTTTAAAACTAAGCTTAAGGCAAGTGAGAATGTGCCCGCGATTTATAAACAATTTGTATTTATTAACTTCTGCTTCTGTTAAGTTAGATCTATTATATGTTTTGTAAATAAAGTTTCAAATCTACGCACAAAAGACAAATAATAATTTATCGATGCTTGGGCTCCTATTCACAACTTGCGTGGTACTGAAAATCTGATATCTATCACTAAATACCTAAAGTAAAGTTGAAAACGTATGTAAAAATATAAATTTTATTTTTAAAAAAATTTCAAAGATTTTGAACTGGAGAAAGGGATGCATATTTAAGAATGTAACATCTAGACGGCGAGCGAGTGCGAGTTTTAATTTGATTTTGACATTAGTTCATTTTTCTGTCACTGTCTCTCTTCTTTATTATTTACAATTTGCGTAGTTTCTGTTACTTTTATTACGTATTTCGATTTGTTAAGCAGGATTTTAAAGGATTTTAACTTAGCTTATACTCGTACAAAATTAAAATGAGAAACAAAAATATTAACCTCCAAACTATTATTCAAACGTCAAACAGATGATGTCATATTTAAATTAGCCGCACTTGCCGTTGCTATTGGACGTACCGATGTTATTGCTTTACGGCCATTCATTGATTCGGCGTAATTATACGTCATACACGGCGGTAATATAAATATCAAAATTTTGTCCTAATCCATAGCAAGCTTCATTACAAAAACTAAAAAGTATATAAGTTTTAAATTTACATATCTCGCTTATACAAAGGGCTATTTTAATAATACTTGATGTGCTAGACTCTTATTTGAAGCAATTATTTCTAAAATCAAAATGAAACCATTTTATTCAAGAAAAACTGTTAACAACTTCAGGTAATATATCACTTCCGGTTGAAAAGTTTTGGATTATATTTTAATATAGTTTTTTTATTAAAATCTATTATAGGCTTCAAATAAAGTACCATTTCTGGAAATTATGTAATGACCAAAAAGGGAGGTGCATAACTAGATATAGCAGTCCTAAATACAAAATTTTAACTTTCTACGGCTTACCGTTTTTGAGTTATGCGTACGTACAGACGTCACGACGAAATTAGTCAAAATGGATTCAGGGATGGTCAAAATGGATATTTTCGTTGAAATCTGAAAACCGAAATTTTTCGCGATTACAATACTTCCTTTACTTTGTACAAAGAAGTAAAAATATAATTTTGTTCTACCGTTTGAGAACCACTCGTTAAAAATTCGGTTTGTTACTATTGATACATTATCCCCTTATTCTTGGTCATTTTGGTATAAAACATTTTTCTCTAAAGTTGTTAGTTCGCCCAAAAAAGCGCTGGTTGTTTTAAAGGAAACACCTGTATACACACAGACATCATCACGAAAATATTAAAATTGGATTCTAAGAGCCTTAAGACGTGGTCATTTACCAAAATCTCGATATGCGATTTTTAGCACCTCCCTTAGCAGAGTAGCGGGAAGTAATAAACAGTGAGAATATTGTGTTATTCTCTGCCCGCAAAATATCAAGCCGACCCTGATTGCCACACCCTACAATGAGTGAAAGCCTCTTTTGCAACATCTATATTTACTTATTCTTATTTTCTTTTAGGTACATAAGCAACAGGAACGCATACGAGCAGCACACACCCAGCAAGAACGACGAAAACGAAATAAAGTCATGGGGTCTGGGTCAAGCTCAAGGACACAAAGGCAGCAGACGGGGTCACAAGCCGGCGGGAGCTGCAGCCACGCTCACTCACAACCAGATTGAAGAGCTGGCCATGCAGGCAGAAAGGGAAGTCTTGGTGAGTTTCACAGGTGGAATAAAATTACAGGATACCGTTAAGAAAGTGTTGTAGGATATGTCACGGAATTAGTTCACTTGCTACGCTTTCCAAATAACAATTCAAATTTTGGGTGCGCCCAAATTACTTTTTAGTTTTGATTACCTACAAGTATTTACAGTAGCGATACAACCACGATACGATTCTATTTACTTTTTAGTTTTGGAACAAATTAAACGCTTGTAAAAGTCATTCATGTTGCCCGATATACGGCTATATAAGATTTGATAACAAATTTTCATTTTTTACAAATAATTTATTACTTCGTAATTCAATAGGCTACTTACGTGGTACTGAAAATCTGATATCTATCACTAAATACTTAAAAGTAAAGTTGAAAACGTAGGTAAAAATATAAATTTTATTTAAAAAAATATATGTTTTTTAATAAATTAAGACAGAATATTTCTTTGACGTCATTATTTTGAACTGGAGAAAGGAATGCATATTTAGGAATGTAACCTGTAGATGGCGAGCGAGTGCGAATTTTAATTTGATTTTGACATTAGTTCATTTTTCTGTAACTGTCTCTCTTTTTTAATTTTTTACAATTTGCATGGTTTCTGTTACTTTTATTAAGTATTTCGATTTGTTAAGCAAGATTTTGAAGGATTTTAACTTAGCTTATACTCGTACATGATTAAAATGACAAACGAAAATATTAACCTCCAAATTATTATTCAAACGTCAAATAGATGATATGTCATGTTTAAATTACCCTGTAACACGAGGGGGGTGGAACATTCTGATGATACTACTTTGATGACTGGTGGACGCCTCGGATGGCTGGCGTCCACGACTTCGTGTGATGGAAGAACACACAGACACTTCACTTTTTACACTTTACACTGATGTACACTACGGACATGAACAAATTCTTGTGTTTTAATAACTAAACTATTTTTATTTACATTTAAACTAAATGATTACATTATTAACTAATACAGCGGGCGGGCGCCCCAAAAACTAAAAACTACATATTCACTCTTACGAGTATCTAATCCGACTCTCCCATGTTTATACCATGGCTAACTAATACCGACTCTCCCATGTTTATCCCATGGCTAACTAATGCCGACTCTCCCATGTTTATCCCATGGCTAACTAATGCCGACTGACTTAAAACAAAAACGCTATCTCCAGGATAGGATTATCTTAGGGGTATGGGGTGCATAGGCGAGGTCATTCTAAAGTCACGCTCGTATATATAATAATTTCCAGACTTAAGATCAACAAATAAATGTCGTGACTATCATAATATGATAAGAATTTCTAAACTGAATTTTGACATTTATAACCTACACAGATAAACAGAGTTAAAATATGATTATCGAAACTATAATTTAGAAGAGTTTATAAAAAGTTATTTATCTGTTATTGTGCTTACCCTCGCCTTGTCACATTATCCTCCCCTTAAGACATAAATATATCGCAAAATCGATATATTTATTCTTAAATCCTGAACTGAAGATAGTTTCCAAATTCTGCAACCACAGAACATAAAACACATACATAAAACAAATAAAACATAAAACATCACCCATATTACAAATATGAGACAAAGCATAAAACATAGAAAACATAAAAATTGCAAAACAGGTACAAATGTACAAACACAACATAATATGTAAAAACACACAAAAGGTATAAAACCTAAGATATTTCAAATGCAAAAGCATACAAACATAAAGCATCAAACATATTACAAATATGACACAAAGCATAAAACATAGAATACAAAAATCGCAAGACATAAAGCATAAAGCTTAGCCACATAAAACATTATAACCATAATGTAAACACAATAAAAACGTACCTAAAACGTTTTAACAAATTACAAATTCAAAACTCAAATGCTAAAAAGGAAAAGGGTATTTTATTTTCCTATCTAATTAAAATTATTAATCTAACATGCAACTTAACTAGCCAAAAAAAACTAAACACTAACAAAAATCGTCATATAATAGTCATAAATGAAAACAACACAAAGGTCACTGCACTGAACGAGGGAGGGGGGTGTTCACACCTAAGCGGTCTAAGGGATGGCACTACAAAAAATTTGGGAACACTTCTGCAAGCGATAACGTCGTTCCTGGAATGTAACACGATATCACCAGTGGCGTGCCCTCCATGGGTGCGGCGTAAAACTTGCACAGGTGGGCATGCCAAGTTGTCCTCTCCGACGTTCATGCCCAAGTCGCCATTCTCGATGTCCTCTTCGTTGACCATTTGCAGATCCATTTCGTGCAGGTTGTCGTCATATACTGTGTTCATGTCCAGTTCATCAGCTACTTCGCTGTGTTCTTCCTCAGTCTCACATTTCGCTGTTTCCTCCGGCAGGCAATTCTCTTCAATCATTTTTCCTTCTTGTACGCCCTTGTCACTCGCTGTGACGACTATTGTCGGGCTTTCCGGTCGTGGTATGTCTACCACCGCAAAACGATCCTCTATTGCCAGCAAGGACTCAATTTCTTCTAAACTGATCCTCCCTACTGGCAACTCGTGCACTCCATGCCCTGGAGACAACGAATCTAACGGCGCCTGCGGTGCGTAGACCTGGTGCGTCCATGCTGGACCATAAAAACTTGGCGTACAAGCCGGAAAAAATGACGGTGGTAATATGGTGCGTCCTGCATATGTTATTTCTAACCAACGCACCATATCTGTGCCAGTGGTAGGCCGCTTGTACAATGGAATTTCAAAATACAATTCCCTTGCCTTACCACTGAGCCTAAACACTATTGCACTGCCGAGAAAAACTTCATCCCAGCCGTATCGTCTGCTGGCTGCTCCCATGTTGTGGATATATTCTCCCACACTGCCATCACCAGAGAACGTATTTATTTCAAGCAATACGTCAATCATATCTGGTGACGGCTGATACGGCCTGGGTTGCTGTATCATCGCTGGTGTCGTGGTCGTAAATGTGTACATATTGTACACCAAGTACCCTCTCCTCGGTCACAAACTAATAATTCTAAAACTAATAACGTAAGATCTTTTCGGATGAATAAGAGTAAATCATTACTCTCATTATCCTACCCGTTGACTGCGCCACTGTAACACGAGGGGGGTGGAACTGGCTGACTGCAATCCTACCGACTGCGCCACTGTAACACGAGGGGAGTGGAACATTCTGATGATACTACTTTGATGACTGGTGGACGCCTCGGATGGCTGGCGTCCACGACTTCGTGTGATGGAAGAACACACAGACACTTCACTTTTTACACTTTACACTGATGTACACTACGGACATGAACAAATTCTTGTGTTTTAATAACTAAACTATTTTTATTTACATTTAAACTAAATGATTACATTATTAACTAATACAGCGGGCGGGCGCCCCAAAAACTAAAAACTACATATTCACTCTTACGAGTATCTAATCCGACTCTCCCATGTTTATACCATGGCTAACTAATACCGACTCTCCCATGTTTATCCCATGGCTAACTAATGCCGACTCTCCCATGTTTATCCCATGGCTAACTAATGCCGACTGACTTAAAACAAAAACGCTATCTCCAGGATAGGATTATCTTAGGGGTATGGGGTGCATAGGCGAGGTCATTCTAAAGTCACGCTCGTATATATAATAATTTCCAGACTTAAGATCAACAAATAAATGTCGTGACTATCATAATATGATAAGAATTTCTAAACTGAATTTTGACATTTATAACTTACACAGATAAACAGAGTTAAAATATGATTATCGAAACTATAATTTAGAAGAGTTTATAAAAAGTTATTTATCTGTTATTGTGCTTACCCTCGCCTTGTCACAACCCGCACATGCCGTTGCTATTGGACGTACCGATGTTATTGCTTTACGGCCATTCATTAGTTCGGCGTAATTCTACGTCATACATGTCGATAATTTAAATATTAAAATTTCATTAAATGTTTTTTGCCAATTAATGAAAATTTTGCCAAAAGAAAAATATGGGTAGCAAGTTCTTATCGTCTCTTCAAAAATATTAAATAAAAAATGGCACGTAAGTAGCCCATTGGTAGAAAATCCTACTAAACATAAGAAGGTTCTGTATTCAAGTAAAGGTAAAGTGTACAGAGTGTCCGGATTTCGAAGGTCACCATTGGGATCTCGGAAACTATAAGAGATACGACTACCGAGACGACTGCGGTTAAATGGGACAAATGGTGCGTTTTTCTTTTTTTTTTTTCTGGGGGGCAGATCTTGGCCTCGATTTTGTAACTTTAAATTCTGTCGGAATTGGGTTTTCCCCATTGCGAATTCTACTGCTTCAGACCAGAGGAATTTTAAGTCTGACAGAATTGAGATTTCCCCAATTCTTTCTTCGGATAGATTTCAAATTCTACTGGTCTGGAACAGTAGAATTCGTAGTAAGGAAAACCCAATTATGACAGAAATTGAAATCAGACAGAATTTAAAGGTAGAAAATCGAGGCCTAAATGTGCTTTTGTTATGACAAAAATTCTCATGTTACTTGAAAATAGCGGAAAACTGAATTTGCTCAATATTTTCATTTCTAAATTACTTCTAAATTATTAATAACCCAGAAATTTTTTTATTGTCTATCCAGTGGCGTACAAAAATAATTTTTGTATGGGAAAATTTTTGAAATATAACACAAGTTATATTTCTTTAAATGGAATCCATATTTGATGTTTGCTTTAAGAAAATGCTTATTTTTCCTCTTTCGATTGGTGTAAGAGTTTTCGTGTTTTATACTTCACCGCATTTCGTACTCATAGACGTGCAATGCGAAATATTTATGGATACATTTTGACTGAAAAAATTAATGTACTTTATTTGAATTTTTTTTTAATAATGCTTTTCCCAAAGTTTTATCATCTGCTAGCAAAGAATATATAACAAAAATATAGACTTGACGTAAACCATAAATTAAAAATTTGATTTAAATGTCAACGTCACTGGATAAACATTCGTACAGAGGGCAGTGTAGTAGATAATTACATACCTGTAACTCTACGACATACGTCACTGCAATTTTTAGTGTTAGCAATGGCACCATTTACGTATATCTTTCACACCACATAAATTAAATAAACATACGTCAACTAATCTTTCTCTTTCTAATACAAAATGTTGCTAAGCTACTGCTACATCGTGCCGTGTATTCTTTCTTCGAACAAATTACCTGGAATAGTCAACTTTCGTTAATAATACTATACCTATGTAAATTTTGTCTCGAATATTTTATCATTTCATCTCTGAATTCCAATACCTTTCAACACAAATGCAAACTTGCGATTCATACTTTTTCTTTTTTTGTAATTACAGTCATAAAAGCACCGTTAAAAAAGAAATCTTTATGTTTATACGATTTGGAAGCGTATAATATGTATAAAGTGTTTTATTGGTAAGGAATAAAACAGAATGCATTAATAAAGAAGGTTATTAGAAACTAAACACATAATTTCGAGTTTCTATTCTTATAAATCGGCGAATTAAAACTGTAAATGATGACTAAATTTTATACCGCGATGACTGGGTCATTATTTGACATTTTGCTGAAGTTATTACCAGGAATTTTTTATTTGTGCCCAAAATTGATAAAAGCATACTTATTATAAACTAATATGCATTCTGAAAGTGGAACACCGCGTACACCTACTACAAAATAAAATTATCATAAACATAAAACGCCTTGTTTATTTTTCAAATAAAATTATGTTTCATTCCAATTTAATATATTGTCACGTTTTTATTTATTTGGGTGAAATGTAAATATTAGACAATTATTATTAATTAAAATTAAGTGTTTAATAAACTATAATGAAAGTTACTATTACTAACATTAAACAATTATTAAAAACTAATTTTTTAAATGGAAGGAAAAAAATGAGGGTAGTTTGTGTAGCATGTCCTATGTTGAAAGTTGATAGATTTTTAGTAAAATGGAAAACATTTAAATGGGCTACTTGCGTGCTATCTTTTTTATATAATATTTTTGAAGAGACGATAAAAACTTGCTACTCATATTTTTTCTTTTGGAAAAATTTTCATTAATTGGCCAAAATAATTTTACGCTCATTAAAATAGTCTAGTAAAATAGAAATTGTTTGCTAATTTAACCGTCCTCGTAGCTCTTATAATTCTCGAGTTAGCAATAGTGTACCATACTGAAAATGAACATCCTGTATTCGTTTGTGTTTTTATTATATTTCTATATTTATTATTTTAATTTAGGATACATCAAGTTAATTTATAAAATATATATTTATAAAATGTATATGCCATCAAGAGAATGTAACAACGTTTAATTTAATAAATGAAGTTTTACTTTACTCTTTATTACTACCCGGCCAGATACCGGATAATGAAGAAAAGTAAATAGTTTTATTTTAAAAATTTAAAAAAAATTATATTTATTTGTTTACCTAAGCACTAAAATACCAGATTTACAGCAGTGGCTGCCATTTCATTGTCGAGGCGAAGCCGAGGCAATTAATGCTTTGTTTAATGCCGTGTTGAACACATATTTTACCGATTAATACATATTTTGAAAGTTATGGCCATCAAATTATGAATAAATAAGATAATCTTCATTACTTTTTGTCAGCCATGTTTTCTTATTCCTCGTCTTATTCCGACTGAATACCGTATTCACGAGATTCTGACCAGCTAAATACGTATAAAGTCGGATTAAGACAACATTGCTGACAAAAAGTAGTGGCGATTATCTTATTTATTCAGTATGAATTGTATTCGCTATCGCTTTATAGTTACAAAATTGGCCCCCTGAATAATAAAAAAGATGTTTTCGTACCTCCGTCCATTTAAACTAGTATTGCACAACTCAAAATCGTCCAGAAATGCGCTGTTGCTGACCTAGACCGGCAAAAGTAGTTGACATTACTGTTCTGGTGATATGTCAATTTAAGATTATTTTCAACACAAGAATTAGCAAAATGTTTACAAATTTTAGGGCTAAATCTTTAATTGTTGTAACTTAAATAACTAAATTTTGTCATAAAAATAATAATATGCTGTCATTACTGACATCTCGTATAGATTAATTATAAATTCCAACTTTAGGACTAATTTGTTTTGTAACTAAAACTAACTTCACGTG